>PVJO010003434.1:0-48813 GCA_004026905.1 Hystrix cristata | reverse complement strand
TAAGGATTAGTGGATCCAGCCCAAACCTTGAAGTAGGAATATCCTGGAACTTTCTAGTTTCTTGGAAACAAGGGTTATATGTAATGTAATGGTGCACCTTTCATTCCAATGTATTTGTCTATACTATCACTATATTAAGGAACACCTATGTGGATTTATAACCCCTGTTTGCCTATAGCTATACAAAGAATAGGATTGTTTTAGGGAGTGTGGGATTGACAAGTCAAAGCTAAAGTTAATGGTTTTCAAATATTTGAAAGGCATATAGGAGAGATTAGACATCCTCTGTGTATCCTGGAGGTGTAGAACCAGAACCAGTGGCTCAAAGTACAGGAAAATAGATTTCTGGCTCAATCCAGGGAGTGTCCAAAGAGATCGTAAACCATAGGTTGGTTGTTGTTGGTGGTGGTGGTGGAGGATGGGCTGGAGAGATGGAGGATTTTCTTTCAATGGGCATTTTCAGAATGATCACTAAGAGAGGACATAGGATTCAGGCAGTACATTGACAGTGAACATTAGACTAGATGATCTTTAAAGTTCATTCCAATTTGGTTACTCTCATTTTTAGGACCTATTACATCCCCTGAAAAATAAAAAGAAATACCTAGCATTTGAATGAGTATTGGTTCAAGGTCCTTCTACAATTATACCCTTTTCTTCTCTGTATGGAATCCTCTTTGTTGACATCAGAACATGTCTTTGTGTCGCCCTTCTTAAAGAGCAAATTAATTTCTCGGTCCAATATAGCCATCCATCTCTAGTACTTGGGGTTGTGTAACGAGGTGCTATCCTTGGGCCTGGTTCCAGAAGCTTTGTGTTTTGTTACTTCTGCGGCCCTTGGCCCCCATTCCAGCCCCTGAGGAGACCCTGGTGGCTGTACCAAGGTCTACTGCTAAGATTTTCTCAGAACCTGCTCTTCTCCTGCTGCTTCCCGTTGAGCCCTGCGTGCTTACAGATGACTCCAGAAATACACAGCCATGGGGAAGAAACTGAACAGCATCTGGCATTTAAGTGAGCAGTGAGCACTTTCAGTTTTTCCCTTCCTGATCAGTCAAGGCACATCCATACTATTCCTATCGGGGTTTCACAGGCAGTTCAGTTTGTTGTGAAGAAAGCTTAAACTTACCTTCTTTTCTAGCTTTCCACTCAGCAAATGGTTCAGGTGCCTGTTGAGAAACCCAGAGGGCACCGTTCTCCGCAATTCCCTTATTGCTAATCAATTGCCGGTATCATCAGTTGTCCCATTAAATAGCAGTGGAATCTTTACACTGCTTGCCACTGACCACTGCCACCAGCTAAAACCAATCCTCCGCCATCATCTCATCTGGATTTCTTTAAAGGGACTCAGTCCTCATCCCTGGTCCAGCCTGGCTTTCTGTGCTACTATTAGTCTTTATAAATGTCCATCTGACTGTCATCCCCTGCTGGAGATGACTCACTGGAGTTTGATGAAGTCCTAACTTCTTAACAGGGCTTATAAATCCATAATAACTTGTTCCCAAACTCGCTGTACTTTTTGGAGTTTCTTAGCAGTGTCTACTTCACTCAATCCACAAACCACCACAAACCCCCTGCATCCATATAGTGCTTTCTTTGCCTCTCTTGTTTATCATCATCCTAGAGTCTGGCATAGGGTGCACTAAGATCTCAACAGATTTTTGTTTAATGCCTTTTAAGGGAAGGCAGTGGCCTTGGATTATAATTGTCAGTGTCCTCAAATTCTAATTTAATTTGCCTTAAAAATGTAAAGGCTTCCAGAGTCAAAACTTTTTGTTTTATAGTTGTTTATGTGTTTCCCTCTGCTGTGTAGTTTCAGAAGGTTATTAAAAACGGAACTAAGAAAAAAAATAAATAAAAAAAAACGGAACTAAGAAGCATGTGACATTCTTTTAGCATATCATTTTCAGTCTGTGCTCTTTGAATAGCCGTTGAGTTTGAGCATGGGTAGCTGCCTAACAAAATGGCAAATAGATGCCAAATCACCTTTGTTTCCCAGTGCAGACCAGGGGCACCCTGGCTGATTGGGCTTCTGCAGGAAGCTTTTTCAACATGGGCTTGTGTAAGCCATGATCTGAATACTTGAAACTTGCTGTGACTTGTCTGGACTATTGTTTATTAACCTTTGTAGCCTGTTTGAGAAGAAGGCTTGAAACAACAGTGTTTGGATCTTGTGCAGTAAGTCTTATTTCTAAGAAATAGTCAAGACCTTAGTCACATTTACCTGAAAGAATAAGGGTGAGACTGATACTCTCATTTGTAATGAATCTAAAAAAGTGCGGAGATGGTATTTTTTTCTTCAGAAGATCCAGGTCTGAAACTTCAGGCCTCACCCTCAGGGCTCGGAGCGCCTGAGTGAGGCATCTAAGTCTGCTCCTCTCAGAGCTTCTGTCTGTAAGTCACTGTAAGTTCGGAGGGGCCTGGGAGTCCGTGCCGAGTTAGAGGGATCAGCAAGGAAGCGATGACACGCTTCCCGCCCCGGTTCTAGGGAGCTGTTAGGGTTTGTTTTTCTGTTTTGCTCTGAAGATTACCTGAAAGGACAAGATTGCCCAGGCTGTCTCCTGAATAGCATCTTCTATTTGTTTTTATGATATCATAGGATATCCTTCTTACTGTACTTATAACTCACAGGTTTTTTAATTTCTTTTTTTCTTACTAGTAAGTTATCATATATTTATCTGCTACAATTTAATCCAAAAAAGTAATCCTCATTTTCACTATCTGAAAAAAATCATTGTGAATATCGTTACTCCAGTTTTTTATCTCAACGCCTATTGTTTTGCTCTATAAAAATTATGTGCTGATTAACATAATATTTTCTTTTATATCTTGCTTTATAGCCCTTATGAGGAGTTCTCTGTCATTAATCACAAGGTCATTTTAAAGATTTCATGACATACTACTTTATGGATGTGCCCTAATTCATTTAAGCAATCTCCATTTGGATAGGTGGGCTTTTCTCAAATCTCACCCTTGTCATAATCCTGCACAGTTTCCTTGCACTGTAGCTGTCCACACTTGTCTGTGTTTCATTGGATGTATTCCTGGAGATGATTCAAAGGGCCTATGGAGTTTTATGTTTTGATCTCTACCACCACTTTGCCTTCCAGTCATTTGTCCTGTTTTAAATTCCTATCATGGGACATAAACTTCATACCATATCCTGTGTGGCCTGTGTATTCTGGCCTTTGTCTCTCACCTACTTCTCACACTCTTGGCTTCTATTCTGTCCCTTTTTCCCTCTGGGACATGGTGCATTTGTTTGGTCTCAGGCTGTAGCCCAGGTCTTCCTGCTGCCCAGATGGCTATTCCTCCAGCTTTAGGCACACACTTCCAGTGCCCCTGCTGACAGTGTGTGTCTATCACAGCTCCTTCCTCATGTTTATCCTAGTACCTGTCACAATGTATCCTTTTTGTTTTCACAGTTTACTTACCTTTCACCTCTTTCCCACATTGAATGTCAGTTTTGTAAGATAGGTAACCTCTTATTTCATTCTCCACCAAGTCTCCAGTGCCTAAATCAGTGCCTGGCACTTGGTGTGTGTGAGTAAATGCAGGTGGCTGAGTGAATGGAGAACTCTCCATGTCTTCTAGGAATGTGCAGCGTAATAGGACCAGTGAAACGTGTACACCGAGGTCTGTTCATTGGAGCAACACAAGGTAAATGCATAAGAAAGTGGCCAGGTGGCACAGGGAGACAGAGGAGTGGCGTTGGTGACTGGCTACCGGGGTCTTGAAAGACCTTGTCTGAGCTGAACCTTGGGTGGCTGGCTGTGTTTTGCAGCTGGTGATGATGGAAAGGATCTGAGAGGCCAAAGCAGGTGAGCAAAGGCCTAGAGACAGAACAGTTTTTAGCATTGCTGATCAGGGTTGAGGATTGCCTTAAATCCTGTGCTTGTATTTGGGACTCAGGTCCCTGAGCAACAGGGGAGCACTGCATATTCTCTCATCAGAAAGTGCAGTGGAAGGCAGCTATGCGAAGAAGGTTAAAAGAAAAGTAAGATGAAAGGGGAAAAAATGGAAAAGTGTAAATACACTTGTTGCAAATAGGGAAGGGTGGGTGAATGGAAGGGAGGGGAGGGGAAGGGGGGGAAGAGGGGGAAAACCAAGCTGTATCATGTACATGTACAAAATAACCATGTTGATTATGATCATTATGTATGCAATGTACCAATACATGTTCTTGGTAAAAATAAAAAAAAAAAAAGAAAGTGCAATGGTTAAGTGAAAATGTGGAGCAAATTTTAAACTCAATTCTAGTGACAGTTAGTGAAATATGGTGACACAGGTATGTTTTGGGAAGGTGTCCCATACAGACAACCAAGTAAACAGAGCCATAGAATGAACTTGAAGGAGAATGGGGTGATGGGTCAGAAGGAACGTTTTGGAAGTAGGGAGGCATCAGAATTTGGTGGCTGTCAAGGGAGAGGTGACCCAGGGGGGCAGTGAGGTTTAGTGTATCAGTGGTCATTTTCCTATTAAACCATCCCACGAACCCTCCTTTGTCCTGAAGGGTCTTGGGCCCTAAGAAAGATAGAGGAAAGGAGGCAGAAATATATAGTGCTGGTGGGGAGTCTCAGAGGTCCCTCAGCCCCTTTCTCATCTGTAAGAGTAGGGCTACATTTGTGGATGGGAAAACAGGGCTCCCTTTTACAGGGGGTGAGATGTAGTTTGCTGAAAGTGTCTGCTCCCACTTGGAAGGAATTTGTTTGCTATCAACCTTGTCGTTAGGTAAATTTGTTCCTGTTGTTAGGCTGAGGGGGATGGGGGTGTTGACTGTGTAGTGCAGGAGCTTGTAGGCTCTGGGTACAAATGGGATTAGGTCCAGAGCTGGGTGACATATAATCCTTCCCCTGCAAAGGTTCAAAAATGATGTATGTGTTTCTTGGGAAGAGATATTCGGAAAGAAACTTGACCCAAGATGTGTTGACTCTCTGACTGCTCTCTGAGGTGAAAAGTTCCTGACTTTTTTTTAATGTAAGTTTGAAAATAGCCACATGGGTAAAGCTATGTAGGACAAAGGTCTCTGAGCTGCAGCAAGTGAATGGAGAGTAGAAGTGCTTTACTGGCACTCTCTGAATATTGTCTTTTTAGGAAACCACTATCTGCTAACTTAAAAGCAAAGACTTGGTGTCGTGGCTTTCCTCACGATAGCCTGCTCTGCCTTCCCTTGCCTGTTTTCTCCTCTTCTTTTATCTTGCTTTTTCCTCTTTCACCCTTCACTCGGCCCAAGCTCACTCTGCCATTTTTTTCTCTCTTCACTTTTACTTTTTCAAATAAACTTTGCCACTTCTCCAAAAACAAAAAGCAAAGGCTTAACAAAACCAAATGGAAATGAACATGGGAGAAACATAGATGAGAAGACAGCCAAACATGGTAGATGAGTGGCCCCCCCAATTCCAGGAGAGGGATCAGCAATGACTGAGTGGCGAGCTGGTGACAGCCAGAGGTTAGAACCGAAAAAAAACAGCAGGTTGGCACTGGAGGGGGCTTGGGAAGTGGAATGGATTTCAGCTTGGGAAATATCTTATGTTGTCTTATTAACTAGAAATTCTAGAAATTTTATAAAGAAATTTACTCGACAACTGGATGGTTTTCCTTGGCCAATTGAGAGTTTAATTAGTGTTTTTTTTTTTTTTTCCCTGTACTGGAGATCATGTTCAGTTTTACATGAAGATTTGCAGTGGAAGAATACTATAAAACATTAGAACTCTGTTTCTATTGAGTTCAGTGGAGAATAAGCCACAGTCAAGTGGCAACATATTTATTGCATCCAACATTTGGTGTTTCTCTGCTTTCTAAATGCTGATGTAGTGTCTTCATTGGAGGTACACACGTGAAGAGAGGTGTGAGTGTGCATCACTAGGAGACAGACACAGGTCCTTGCTGGAGTCCTGGGACCTGGCTCTCACCTCAGATGCACAATTGCGCCCAGCCAGGCATGAGCTCCTGGGGTAGGCTTCAGCCTCCTTGGGCTACCTGGTTTTCTTTGCTTGTGAAATGAGGTTAGATGTTATCAGAGGTCTTGCCAATGCTGCAATTTTATGGTTCTAAAAGAGAAATGAGAAGGCAGACTTTTATGTTTTTAAAAGTAAACTTTTTATAAAATTTACACTTGAAACATAAAAATGCATACTATGTGATAGAAAGGCCCACTTTTCTACACTTATTTTTTTGTGCAGCTACTTGGGTGGGAGACTCTGAATGGCACTTGCCATGATGAAAGACTTGAATCTCTACCCTGACCCTGTCCCTGATGCTAGTGCCCACCCTCCCCCAACCCTGTCCCTGATGCTAGTGACCCCCCAGCTCCCAGCAGCACTTGTTCACGGTTTGGCTCACACTCTGCTTAGCCTTGGAAGGTGGATGGTGATGTGGTCTTACTATTTTTCCACACTGCCCCTCTCTGTGCTTTCTGTCTGGTGAACTGATGACACTTTCATGGTACGGTATGAGGAAAAAAGAGCCAGTAGGTTTGGAATGAGACATACCTAGGTTCATATTCCAACATTCCAGCTGAACAAATACAGTAATGTTTACAGCTCTGTCTAGCGCTCAGGTTAGTGCCTGTAACTTGGGGATAATGGTGCTCATCTCCCAGAGTTTTGGTAAGGACTGAGGGAACCATGGAGAATGACTGCACCATCCTCCCTGTGGAGTGTGTGGCAGGTGCACAGCAGGAGGATTTTCTTAGTTTCATTGAGGCATGGACCTTCTACTCCTTTGCAGAGAGAGGCCAGGCCTTCCTTGGGGGACGGAGGGAGTTTGTCTGCCATGTCTGGTAGAACATCTAGAAAATGCTTCTGAGCTCATTGCCAGGCTCAGGTACTAAGTCTCCTGCAATAGCTCCCTCTTGGCTTGCCTTTAGCAGTGTCTCCTTCCTCCTTGAAAGAGCAGGGACAAAGAGGAGGAAGTTGATTAGAAGAGGACCTCTGGTTGGATATATGATTTGACAAAGTCGATATAGATGGGACCCAACCAGAAGAGAAAGGTGCAGAGAAGACTGATGGGAATAAAGGAGAGTTGAACAGAAAGACAGAAAAGAAATTTAATTTTGGAAGTCACAGTATCATACACTACAGATTAGGAAGCATGTTGGCAATGCCAGGCCATAAAGGTCGAGGTATTTTGTAAACATTTTCATTTTTGTCCAAGGCTACAGAATCAGATGTAATAAACAAACGTATCTTTTTCATGCAGGCACAAATTTCGTTACTCTTGTGATGATTTTGTTGAATGTGCTGCTGATAAGGATGTGGGTAGGCTGTAAAGGAAATATTTTTCTTAGGGTGTGTAATAAGTAGTTGATGAAACCAGGCCAGCAAGAGTGTGTGTGTCTGGAGATTGTTCTGGGTGGGCATGGGTAAACCTCCTGGCGTCTCATCTCAGCCCTGCCTCATCTTGCAGTGCCCTGTTGAATATGTTCCCTAACTGCTTGCTATGCCCCAATCTGTAGAAATTGGAATTGCTACCTACTTTCCCTGGGTGTGGGGAGAATGCAGTTGAAAGTGGTAGTGCCTTACTCAGAGATGCTAGATAACCTAATATGCATGCACATAAAAGAGGAAGACCTGGTTTTCCACGGAGCTGTCATGTGATTGTAGAGAGGTGGAGGAGAAACATCTGATAAGATGGCCCCAGGCCTCCCTAACCCTGGCTTCCTTGACATCACTGTGAAGTTTCGGAGTGCCTCCATGACAGGCAGTCCCAGGCACACTCCTTGGGGCTGGGACTGAGCACCCCTGTGCTTCCTGTGCAAGAGCTGTGATCACCAGAAAGGGACAGAAAGTCACCTGTAGCCTCCAGCACAAACAAAGCTGCTGTAACAAAGCCTAGTCTGGACAGATTCTTCAGCCGCTGGGCTACCAGACAGAGGAGCTGTGTTCATATCTACACAGCCAACTAAAGGAATTAGATTTTTTTTTTTTACATAAATCTATTTGGTGAGGTTAAACGACTTCACAAATACAGTAGTTTCTTGAGCATCTCCCTGCTCGTTAGCCTCTGTCTGTTGCTCTTTTTTTCCCTAAGTAGAATGAGCGGAATGCTCTAATTCCAGTGCTGAGACTGCCTTAAACACAGATTTCTAATAGATCTGAGCATGGGTGACCTGGGCCTTCTGATCGCGAGTGAGAGGAGCGGCTTAAGAGAATGGCCATTCAGCCAGGTGTAGTGGCCTAACATGCCTGTCATCCCAGCTACCCAAGAGACAGAGACCGGAGGATCACAAGGTGGAGGTTAGCCCAGGCAACTTAGTGAGACACTATCTCAGAATACACATTTACAAAGGGGCTATGGCTGTGAGTGGAGCCCAATAGTAGAAGACATTTGTGTAGCACGCTAATGGCCCTGAGGGTTGAATCCCTAGTGTTGCCAAAAAGAGGGTGGGGGGCACAGTGGGAAAATATGAGTAGTCCTATCCCGATACCTTTTTCATTTCACTTTTTTGGAGAACTCTCCCAAATCAGGAGTGTTTGCTGTTTGTTCAAGTACACTTGATGCCTGGGGCTATAATGCTTGCAGCTTTTTCTGCCCTTTCCTGACCCTGGGGCCTTCCTGTTTCCTTCCTCTTTGGCTCTGAAACGTGTATGAGGTCTCTGCCCCCAGGTTGGCAGGAGTTTTCTTGTGGGGTTGCAGGATTCTTCCTCCATCCTCCGTGCCTACAGTCTCTTTGTGGTGCTCAGTCTTCACCCAGCAGTAGTAAACTGGTACTCATGTACCATGCAGCTAATATCTATGCCCAGTTTTAGGGAGTGCCTCTTTTTAAACATAGTATTTGTGCTCTATGTTAAATTATCCTTGAAATTGGCAGTGAATCTAGATGTGAGAAATTCTTAGAATTTAGAATTCTACACTTCCAGGAAGAGACCTTCTTGACTTCTTTGACCACTAGTTTCTAATGAAGTTTTCATAATCTTAAGGGCCTCTCAGAATTTGAGGAGGTAACACTTTGTGAACACAAAGGATGACTTCTTTTAAAATATAAACTTCATGCCTCTTTACACCTTTGTGAATTAGTCACATGATAATGTAGGCTAAAGAAAATAAAAACTGTAGGAGCTGGGGATTTAGCTCAGAGGTTAAAGTGCTTGCCTTGTAAGCACAGGGCCCTGGGTTCGATCCCCAGCACCAAAAAAAAAAAAAGTAAAAACTGTAGAGATATGTTTATAAATTGATGTTGATTTGGTATCTCTTTTAGCTTCCTCCCCTAACTAGTAATGGGCATTTGATTTTAATTCAGGTCAGACATAATGCTTGAGAATCACTGTACATTAGGCAGTATGTTACTTGCTTGGCATGGATCTCTTTAAATCTTGATAACAATTCTGTGACGTAGATGATGCTGTTCTCACTTTACAGAAGTGCAAAATCGCTCAGGAAGGTTAAATAACTTGCAAGTCTCTAAACAAGAAAGTAGCATAAGTGGAATTTGAACCAGGTCTAGCAGACGTCAGGGAGCTTGTCCATTATATTCCCATTAGTATCTTTTTTGCTGGGTGCCTGGTAGGCTGAAAGCAGAGTGTTATTGCTACAGAGGGTAAAATAAAATAAAAAAGTGTATCATCTGGTGGGAAATAAGATAGATACACAATCAAAGATAATATAAGGACAGTTGTGGTAAGTACCAATAAAAGTTGCCAAGAAAATTCAACTGACATACTGTGAGGGTTACAGGAAGAGGCTGAGATGATGTATTTATTTAAGAGGAGAAAGCTTCATAGAGCTAGTATACTTCTAGTAGGCAGTGTAGGATAGGCAGAATCAACCTGAAGGTGTTGGACAAGGGCAAATTCCCAGGTAAGTAAATCAGGTCCTAAAGAGACTGTTAGATTGTGTATATGGAGATAGGTGTATAGTATACATGTGTATATTGTGTGTACCTGGATACACTCAATATACTTACACTCTGTAAATTCTTAAATTCTCTTCAGAAGCAAAAGGCTAATGATTTTACATAACACCTTTATCCAAATTATGATCCCTAGCTTTCCTGAGAACAAGAAAACCTGTAAGCAATACTTACTAACTTACTATTAATAGACATTCATGTTTATACTGGCCAGGTAGGAATGAGGGTTTTTTCCTCCAGGTATCAGTGAATAGGCCACTCCTTTTTTTTTTTTTTTTACCCTTTAAGTATCTGTTTTTTTCCTAGCATGTTGAAACATTAGACTTCTGCTGGATTTTGAAAGTAGCTCCTGTCTGCCTATCACAGGTAACCCTGTGCTTCTGTGTAGCTTTAGTTTGCAGGTAACAAGTATAGGCAGCCACCAGTCCATCCCCACTGCAAATATGGAGACATCTCTAGACTCACAATTAAAGGCTACATAATGCATTCCACTACAAGTGACGAAACCTAGAATAACAAGCAAGACAACTTTCAAAGGAACTTGTTGACCAGTGTCTCCTCGGCATTTGTTTGGTGAGCTTCTCCTGACTTTTTTCAGAAGGAGAGTATGCATTGTTTTGAATTACTTTTGAGGAAGACTAACTCTTCCTGAAGTTGAGACAGAGTGGCTGTGAATGTTCCTCACGTCTGTGTGAATACCAGGACACTGTGAAGTTGCGGCTCTGATTGAGTAGCTAGCGGAAGAAAATGCTGAAACTAGGTGAGTTAAACTAGGTGCTCTCAGATGGCCTTGGATGTACTATACACTAATATCTTTGTTGAAATTGTGTAGAATGTTCGGATGACTAACACGGTGTTGCTGTCTGTGGTGGAATAGTATTTAGTCAGTTTTTGAGGGGTTGTGTTCAGTGAATCACTACTTTCCTTTTGCTGTAGCTCTGGGTGTGGGAAACCAGTGTTAAGCTGAGGGAGGGATGAATGTTGTGGGTAAAAAAAAATGACATCTGCAGTTTTGCATATAGATAGTTTCATTTTTAAATGTGTGAAGAATGGGAATGATTCAGAAGTGGGACTTTGGAAAGATTCGGTAGATTTTTTTACATCAAATTTCTTTTTTACATTTTTCACTCATTAACTGTAGGACATCCCTAGTTCTTAGTGGTCTAGTGGCAGTGGTGACATCGTGGTGTATCCTGGGGATTTAATTTCTGTTCTCCACTTAGGTAATTGTGAGAATGTTACAGTTGCCATTTCCTCTAACAACCAGAAAGCAACTTTACCTTATAGATAAAGATTTTTCTATTTTTAAAAGAACATCCTGGTCTCATTCTTAGCTATACTAATGCTTCTACAAGTAGTCTTAATTTTATTTTTAAGGTAAATTGAAAATATTATCAAAGATTGAAATATAGAGGTTTTAAAGCAGCTATTAAACATATATTGGTATTTACTCACTTTTGTTCAAGTCTATGCTTAATATTTGCCTCAGTTTTTCTGAAATATTTCTATTCAGAAAGTTTCCTGGGGCCTAAATTGACTAGTAGGAAAAAAAATGGAAATCAGAAGATATAGATGGGCATTGGTATATCTACTCTCTTGGCTCATTAATTAAATCCTTGGCAGCTAATACTGTTTTGTAGAGTCATGAATTCTTCTCTTGGATGGAATGTGGTCACCAGTACATCATTTATATTAAATAAACATTTGTCTCCCCAATGCCCAGAGCTATGTGTGTGGTTCTCTGCCTGCACAGTCTACCACTGCATTAAAATGATGTGTGTCGCTGTGACTGTACATCATGGTGTGTGTGCAGCTGGAATCAGGCCAGGTTTCCTGGGGAAGGTTTTGTGGAAGAAGTGAGTTTGGGGTAGACTTCCAAAGGGAGGGTAAGTAATCAACTCTGGCAGAAAGCAGTGTACATAAAAGCTTCCAAGTCTGGAATGATTAAGTCATGTGTGTTCATGGATAAGCATGAGCCGTTTGAGACAAATTGTAAATTAGTGGTTGAAAAGAGTCAGGCTAAAACAGAAGAGGGAGCAAGGGGATGAGAGCCAAGCAGAGAACAGGAGGGGCCGGGTGGTAGGTAGGAGCTTCTCGGCGGTGTTGCTGGTCTCACCCAGCGTCCATGTTGCCATCTAGTGGAACTGGCTGAGATTGATGCGGGAGCACCAGCTTTTCTCCTTCCAGATAAATTACAGTGTGGTATCTTGGTAACAGGGAAACTTGTTTCTCCTTTCCAAGGGATTTTAAATGAAAAGTGAATGTAGCTGTGACACAGCCTCTGACTAGGCACCGCAGCCCACAGACTGTCTGCTCCTGCCGTCCCTCCATCCATCTGTGTGTATGCATTCTGCAGACACTTTGTGAATTCTGGTTGGGTTGCAGGTGCTCCTGCAGTCACTGGGATGTAGCAGTGAGCAAAGAAATAGAATTCCCTCCTCTTGGGGAGCTGACATTCTGTTTGGGGGAGATTGACAACATAAAAAGTAAAATATGTAGTAAGTAGAATACTAACTGCTAAGAAGTTAAAAAAGGTTTTTTTTCAGTATTAGAGATCGAACCCAGGGGTACTCTGCCACTGAGCTCTGTCTCCAGCCTTTCTTTATTATTTTCAAATTTTGAGACAGGGTCTTGCTAAATTGCCCAGACTGGGCTCAGACTTGTCCTACTCCTGCTTCAGCCTCCCAGAGTGCTAGGATTGTAGGCATGTACCATCATGCCAAACTGAAGCAGAAAAATTTAAAGATAAAAAAGCAAATAGGAGTTTCTCTCTCTCTCTCTCTCTCTCTCTCTCTCTCTCTCTCCCTCCCCCCCTCTCTGTGCACGCACGTGCCGGGGAGTTGATGGGGTGATGGTAGTTGCAATTGTTAGTCGTCACTGAGAATATTTAGACTCACCTGAGAGTTATGAGGAAGCCAGCCAACCAGAGATATCCTGGGGCAGGACATTCCAGGCAGAGAGCCAGCAGCTGCAAAGGCCCTGCAGTTGGAATGGCCTGATACATTCCCCAAACAGCAGTGAGCCTGATCTGTGGAAAGCTGGGCCCAAGAGATGGTGGGGTCCAGATGAGATGAGGCCTTGTGGATAGTTGTGTGAATTCGATTGTAGTGGGCATGAAATGAAACACTATTTGATCTCATTTACAAATCTCATTTTACAAATGAATCTTAGACCAGAGAAATCAAATCAGGCATCCATGGTAATCCACCCTCATTGTGACAGAGTGGGAAAGAAACTCTGTCTCTCAACTGCAGTGCTCTTCCCAGCATCCTGCCCACCCGGGTTGGGGTGTACGACTGCGCACAGGCTCAGGTGTCCAAGAGCAGTCATGGTCTTAGAGGACGCACAGTGCTGTTGGCACCTGTGGGTGTGGTTCATCTCAATTGTTTCTCTGGTGTGTCTTTACCTGCCGTAGAGGCCTGGCAGACAGGATCTGACTTTTCATCCTGGAGGAGTATGGTGCCAAATACTGCCTTCTTTTGTTTGGGCATAGAGATAAATTCCTTGGGTTTTCCCAGTAGGATGCCATTGATGAGCCCAAGAACCTAGAGTCCCTGTTCCTTATCTGCATTCATGTGTAAGTTATTTGTATATACGGTGTAGTTATTATAAGATGAAATAGTCCTAAAGTGTTTGATCACAGTTCCTCATATGACACCCTTACCATGAAAGTAAGATTGAATGCTCAATATTATTTAAAATTAATTTGAAAACAGCATTTCCAGTTGAGTAGGAAACGTGAACTCATTGTCACAAGCTATAGCTTACTTTAGATAAGTTTTGCCTGGTATTCTTTGTCCTCTTACTGTATTTTTTTTTTTAAGGGGCGTGTTGTACCACTGAGCTACATACTTGGCTGCTTTTAGTTTTTGTTTTGAGACAAGATCTCATGAAGTTGCCTAGGTGAGACTCAGCTTGCACTCCGTCTGCCTCAGCCTCCCTCAGTGCTGGGTTTCAGGCATATGCTACTGCTCTTGGCTTCTTACTGTATTCTGAACCAGATAGAGCTTTTTCCCCTCTTACATCTCCTTTGGATCTTATGACTTCTGTCCTCTGGATACAGGCCAAGTTTTCTAATATCACTCTGTGATGAAGGTCAGACCAGTGCTAAGTATAGAAGAAAATGACTTTCTGCTGTCACCTGAATTGTCTCCTTTTGTTTGATCATTCCATGTCCTGTATCCAGTAGACGAAGTGACGTAAACTATATGCATCTGTGGAGAGAACTCATCCTCTTTCACCGTTTTTTCCCCTTCCTCTTAAAGTAAGCCTCTCATTATAGATAATGTAAGATTTACATCATCTTCATATTTTGTATTTACATTTGTTAGTAGCCCTTCCCTCTTTTCTGCCAACCAAGGTGATTTCATACATTGCTTTGTTATATGTTGTACATAAATGAGCTCTGAAATCCCATCTACTTAAACCCTTAAGGTGAGCATTGATTTGCATTCTTGCAGTAAATTGGACTACCACTGAGAGGACACAGACTTCTGTTGTCTTTTGGTTTGTACTTTTTAGGAGAGTGGTGCTCCTAGGCGAGCTCCCTGAGAGAAATTTGGTGAGAACCTAAGAATGAGTGCTTGCTGGGGGAAAGTCCGTGATCAAAACTCTGGGCCAGTAGGCTAGCAAGACAACAGAAATGAAATATTTACATAGGGCTGCCATGAGCAATCAGCCTTAAGAGAACTTGACAAGAAACATGTCTATAATTCTAGCTTGCTGTCTAAGCAATATTTGTGGCATAAATGAATGGAGAATGAGAGGGCTCAGTTAAACGTGCCACCAAAGACAGTCTAATTACAGTGAATTTCTAGCTTCCAGAAATCTTGTATTGGGCTTCAGTGTTTCAGCCATAAGAACACAACATGGAAATGCCCAAATGTAATTAGCTGGTTGCTATGTGCCTTGTTAATAGCAGCCCTAAAAGGACATTTAGCACTTTCTAAGGTAAAAATCTGGCCTGACCTTAACATACCAATGTCTTTCATTTTTCATTTGTCCCTTCTCCTGCTAAGTACTCAGTAACATTTCTTTCCTTCACCACATGTGCCCCTGCGCTCCCTCCCTTTCCTTCAGCTTTGGGGAGGAATCTCCATGCAGACCCAGCCTTGCTCCTGAGTGGAATATGGAGTTTACACACACACTCACACACACCTTCCAAGCATCTTGTCCTACCCTACGATCTTGCCCTTCCCACCTCCTGTCAAGGAGGCAGTCATCCCAAAGATACCAACCGTATTTCCCACACAGGGTGCACCAGGAACCCCCTTAAGGATGGTGGGGCAGCCCCAAACTGTGAGTGGAGGGACCCTTGTGCTGCGCACAGCCTTGCCACCTCACTGTGCCACTGAGGTTTCTCCCCTCCCCCAGCTTTGGGTGAGACTCTGCTGTGTGCTGCCACCACCTTCACATAAGCTGGGCTTGTCCCTGCTGGAGAGGGGGCTTCCCAGGCTGTGCACTGGACTTCATTAGAGAGGAAGCTGGAAGAAATGGGGCTAAAAGTTGGTCATCTGTGTACCTTTGGGTTCCTTCACCCACACTGTCTTTTGAGTGTTGAGAAAGTGGGAAAGCTGACAGCAACATTAGAAGCTTTCAGGCACTGCTTCTCCTTAGCTGCCCCAAATATGACATCAGTGATGGCTCTTACTGTATGGGAAGAGAAACCCCAGTTTAGACTGGTTCGTATGAAAGACAACTTTTTATTAGCTCCCTGATTAGGGTGAGGTTTGATTTAGCAGGTTAGTGCTATCAAGAACCCATTTCCTTTACAGTCCGCTTTTTGTGGTTTCTTTATCCTGAACTGACTCCTGTCAGAGTGGAAAGGCTCTGTAGCAGTTGTAGACTTCATAGCCGCCACATCTTGTCAAGAAAAGGGACACTTCACTTCCAGTTGCTGTCAGGGGAGTGGGTGGCCTTTTCCAGACGCCCCTACCTGATTTCTGATGTTACTGTAAATAAATTAAAATGATCATGTACAGGTACAAATTAACTACGACGAATGCGATCACTATGTATGCAGTGTACCAATACATGTTCTTAGAAATAAAATTTAAAAAAAATAATAAATGTGTTAAAGTGGTTGAGGGTGCCACCCAGAGAGGGACAGATGGAAGTGATGTCAACTCAGATTTCTAACGCACAGGCCTCCTCCTGTGGTGTTTGTTCACTGAGTTGCTTCTTGATAACTGACTATGGTATGTATAGTGAGCAGGGCCCTGTACATAGGACTACCAACTCCCAACAACAAATGTCAGATGTTATTAGGAGAGTAAGAACACAGATTCTATGAATCGTAGTAGCACTGTAGATCACAAAGGGGAAATTTCAGTCAGTAACACATCACCAAGCTACCTTAGATCTGTTCTGGAAAGCATTAAACAATTAAAATAAGAAGTAGAGAAAAATTAATTACACCTCTTCAACCTATGGTAACTATATGTCACTATTAAACACTGAAATCCAGCATAATTTTTCTTCAAAAACTGTAAAAAAGCCATATATTCCTGGAAAGAATAGTCATGTGTTTTAAAGATATGACCTTAATCACTGTATTTGACTAATTATTTTATCTGAAATAAGTGAGCTCTCAATAATGTAGTGTTCGAAACTGCACAGAAATAAATAAAACAGAGCAAGCAGTCCTAGAGAGTTTTATTTAATTTGGTCCAGATGAATCCTGCTAGGGCAACATTCAGAGGGGTAGCGAGAGGGATGGGCGTAGCAATGCAGGAAAAACAGTGCTTTTGTGGTGCGTCTGCTAGAGAAGAAGGAGAAGAAGAGGTAGCATTTTATCTTGTAGATGAAATCCGTATCTGCCCTATAGAATCCAAACTCTAGAGCTTTGTCCCCGGCCAGCCAATATTCCTGGCCACATCCCTGAGGGAAATAGATACTGGCAGACCAGCCAGAGCAAGGAACCCTTTATTACCAGTAGGCTTTGACCCAAACCCTAATGAGGAACTGGAGTGAGCCAGTTCCATTTAGGTCCTAGAAGTCAGATCCAGGAATTCTGGGCCGGACTTTAGAAGACCAGGGTGCCAAAGGCAGCTGTGTCCTAGGAGGAGGCTGGTTGCACAGAGGAGCCCTCAGGTTTTGAGGCCACAATCAAGGTCTTAGAGATTTAGTTTTGGTTCCTGTTCAGAAATTTAGATGATGGCCTTCAGATATGCCATTTCAACATGCTGGGCCTATTTTCTCATTTGTGAACAAGTTTGAGGAATGAGGAAATCAAATGAGACAATTTAAAACCCTCCTTTGAGCATTAGCTTTCTGATTCTTCGCTTGTTTGCAAGGTGTGGTGGGAAGTGTGCTCAAGAACTGAGGAGGGGATTTCAGTCATGTTAAGCCGTATAAACAGCCAGTGACACCATGTGCCACAGATGTCTTAAATAGCTCCCAAGTGGCTTGACTGGCTGAGTGTGGGGTATGAATTGCTCCATGCTGAGTGTCGTTAGTTGGATACCACAGATAGGGTGCTTGTGCTTATTGGCCACAGTTCACTGAATGGAGGGGTTGTTTCCTTTGCCAAGCTAGAATTGGATATTGGTTGCCAGGCTCATGTTCCCAGACATCCAGATGTCAGGGAGAGCGTGGCAGCAGTCTCCATGAGGCCAGATCAGACAGTGACTTGTGGCAGGTTCTGTGTTAAAAAATGGTTTCTGAACCATGGTTCCTTTTTATCCAGGACTGGTAAGCCTGATGGGTGTTCTTTTTTTTATTTTTTTTATTTTTGGGGAGTGGGTTCTGGGGATCGAACTTAGGGCCTCGCGCTTGCGAGGCAGGCGCTCTACCACTGACCTAAATCCCCAGCCCTCCTCAGTGTTTCTGTGCTCCAGTTTTGGTAAGAGTTTGATCTGGTTGCTGCCTCGCAGGAAGTTGCCTGTTTGTTTTTAACGTTAGGTGTATAAACCAGTGGTCCCAAACTCAGCTGCCTACAGGGACTAGGAAAGTAATAAGGTCCAGTTAGTACTCTATATGAACAATTGGGAGTTGTGAGGCTTATGGAAAGCTTAGAACTGGTCTCCTTCAAAGGCATTTATGTTCAGATGAAAAACAAGATTTACCTGGCCAAGGAGAATGCCCCCATGACTGGGAACTCATCCCGAAGGTGGCCGGTTTGTGCATTTTGAGCTTCAAACCAACTGACTTCAACTGTCATTGCTGTTTGCTTGGTGTCACAGATACCAGATTTTGTGGATGTGCAAGCCTTTTATTGTTTCATTTTTATAATCGATTTCAGCTCTTAGCTTTTAAGACTGGCTGTCCCTGGGATAAGTGGCCACCATAATTACCACAAATTGGAGTTACCTTAAAAGAAATCATATCCTCATGAAAGTCTCTTTTGGCCTTTGGAGGCAGAATCAATTTAGAGAAGTGGAGATGAAAATTTTACTCAAAACAGTTCTGAGTATTTTGCATCATTTAAAAAATTTGTATTACTGAAGATAAGGAACTTTAAGCTTTTGAAATTCACACTTCTGCTTTGCAAGTCCACTTCTGAGTACAGCCGCTCCTCTTCATCTTTTCTTGGTGTTGGGCAGGGATGGGGTTAGTGATTAGGGCAGAACTGGGAGTGGACAAGCTTGTGTTCATTCTCTTCCCAGCCCACACTCTGAATGTATGCTCCCAACCCAGGTTGGCCTGTAGTCCTCTCCTCTGCTGGGAAGGAACAAAGAAACCAGTAAATTCATTTTCTGTTTGATGTTAGTCATTCATAAAACTTTCCTTCAAGATGTGCTTGTATTTTTCAAAGAACTCAGTGGTGGAACAGAACACAGGGCAGAGTTTAACCTGAAGAACCACCTCTCTACTCAGAGTATTTCTTGTATCACTGAGGGTGACTTGGGGCTCAGGAGCCTCCCCAGCACCTCAGCAGTAACACCTTGTGTTGCCCCTCCTTCTGTCAGACCGGCTGGACCAGCATCAGCCCCAGAAACACAGAGGGGACTCTGAGTTTATCCTTTTTTTATATACATTGTTCAAACTCTTGTTAGAGCCCATGTAAATTCTTGCAAATATGTGTTTATAAGAGATTGGTGGCACCCAGCTTCCCAGTAGCTGGTATTGGCTAGTGGCAGAGTTGTGGGAATTTAAATATTCCTTTCTAGAGCCACTCAACCATGTACTAAAATTGTGTTCTTTTGATGAAGTTTTCTCTGCAGGATAATCTCAATTTACTCTTTTCAGGGAAATGTCTTAAATGAATGGTCCACTAGTGCTTTTTCTGCTTTCTTAACCCTGGTGTACTCTGCAGCGCCTTGCAATTTGGCTTCTATCTCTAGTCATGTTACTAAATCTTCTTTCTCAGAGGAGCTTCAGTGGCCACCTGACCCTTGTATCCATTGATCTTTTCTTCAGCCATCCTTTCCCACTGGCCATTCTTTTACTTGGACATCTTTATGCATGCTGCTAATCCTGCCTTCCTTTCTTCTTCCCTCCCCTTCCTTTGTAAGTGTCACTTGTTTCTGCAAGCTTTCCTTGAAGACTCCTTCCCCAGGGTCTGGTTTAGGTTCTTCTCCTATGAGCTTTCATAGCACCTCCCACTTTTCTGCTATTGTACGTACCATACTATATTTTGATTAGTATGTGCTTTGTGTCCTTCCCACCCTGACCCCTAACTGGCTGTAAGAAGTACCATAAGTGTTGTATCTACGCTGTTTGCCTTGTAGCTGTACAAGCGCTCAGTGAACATCTGCAGATGGAGAAATAGGTAAATGAAGACGACAATTGAACAGTGACACCTACAGCTTCCTCTAAAGCAGACACTCAGGAATAAGGAATCCCTAGTTTCCTCCACAACCTGTACTTCCTATGAAGACTCTTGGATATCCATTTATAAACTGTAGAGGGGACATTGACGTTTGTCAGTGAAAACTGGTAGAGAAGGCAGTTGTCAGGAAATCCTGGCCATTCACAATCAGCCACTTAATTCACAGACAGCAACTCTCTGCACACTTCCGTTGAACTGTGGTAGCTACCTATTGGTGAAAACTATGGAATGGATAGGCTTGAAGTGTTCTGACCACCAGTGAAACAGGAAGCACATATTTTGGGAGATCACGCAAGTGGGAGGTAAAGAACTGATCGTTATTATAGAAGAAGAATATCTGATTGACAACTGAAAGGAAGCAGGCTAAGGTTTAGAGGAATTGATACAGAATTCTGTACATATAAAATGTATAAATCATGTAAATAGTCCTGAACTTTCTGGGCCATTTAAAGAATGCTCGAGGTAATGTTAAGTGTATGTAATTTCACTTATGGATCTTAGAACCCTTCTGAAACATGACAGCAGTGTATTAAGGGAGTTCTGCTAGTACTTTACAAATCTGTATATTGGGATGTGCATGCTAGGGTATTCAAAAAGAGTGTGAAGTCCTGGTCAGTTTTATCTTCTTGTTCCTTTAAATAGAGTAGAAATTGTTGACTGAGTACAAAGATGATGAGAAAGGACAACTTTGTTAGGCAGATTTAGTGAGCAAAAGCAGGTTCATATCTATGTTATATAACAATAATCGACTTCATTAAAAATAGGTATGTTCTATAGCCTTCACTAAATACTTTGGTTCATGAGAATATGTCCTATAGTTCTTCTTAAAGGATACTCTGTGTAATCTGTTATAGAAATATTTTTGCTGCAGGCTGTGAGCAGTACAAGAGCCACAGCACTACTGGAGGGAGCTCTGGTTGTGTGGGAAATTGATCTAAGAAGAGAGGCCAGAACTCATCCCACATCCTTTGTCCTGCTCAGACTCAGTCACACTCAGATGTATGAAGTGGAACTTCTTGCATCCCCTGTGGCCGCACCTGTTCTCCTCTGGACTTACCCTTTTCCATTAATCTGTCTCCCTCTTCTCCCTAGTCAGCCAGGGCTAGAGCCTCCAAGTCAGCTTTGACCTTGACCATCTTTCCTGCTGTAGCCCTCTTTTCTGAGGGACACGGCAGGTTTGCCTTGTAGTATGATAATTTGTGTCCTGCCTAAAGAGAGACACTATAGTGTTGAGGAAAAAATATCTTGGAATGGAGTCCATCAGAAGGCCTACATTCTAGTCGTGGCTTGTGCTTGGCCCTAGCTAAGTGGCGAGGGCCAGCCACTTAGTGTCTGTGGGGTGCTGTGTTTCTCAGCAGACTAAAATGTTGCCAAGATGCTTTCCTTATAAGGAGTGTTACATGCATGGATCAGTGACAGAGAACGCAGAAGCATTTCACAGGCTGGAAAGCACTGCTGTGTGGAGAGGTATTAAAGAGAGAGTCTTTTTTATGCTAACATAACACCTAGCATATAGCAAGTACTTGATAAATTATACATATTGCCAATGGATACTGACATAGCTTAATATAAGCACATAAGTTGTTTATTCTAAACTGGGTTTATGATTCAGAATTTGGGGCTATGGCCACGTGGTATACTTTTTACTTTGGTTCAGATAACAAGATATTTGAGACAACCATGGCATTTTCAAATTTACTAAATTAATTTTTCAAATTTAATTGAGGCATTTGTATACATTTATGGGATACAGTGTGTTAAGTGCATACATGTATATAATACACAGTGATTAAATCCGGGTAACTAGCATTTCCAACTCTAATCATTTATCATTTCTTTGTGTTGGGAAGCCTTGAATTCCTCTTTTCTAGTTCTTCATAAAATATATAATAAATTGTAAACTATGGTCACCTGACTGTGCCATAGAACACTAGAACTCATTCCTTCCATCTAATTGTCTTTTGGTATCCATTATCCATCCTTACTGTGTCTCCCTTCCCTCTGACTTCCTAGCATCTAATGACCACTCTTCTAGTCTCTACTGCCATGAAGTCAACTTTTTCAAGGTGCTACCTTTTCACATAGACTAATTTCTTTCTATTAAGAAAACAGATGACAAAATTAATCACACAGTGTGCAATGATGGATCCCAAATTGGCTTTAGAAAACACAGCATGTTGTAAACAAAAACAGATTCCTGAAGGAAGTTTGTTCCTAGGAGACTTGCTTAATAGAATGTTTATCATGTGAAAGAAATTTATGTCTTGAATAAAGAGGTGGCTAGGATTCCCACTTGGGATTTATTAGTGTATCTATTCAGGTGGCCCAGTGGGGGATGTTAGTTCTTAATTTAAAGGAAACAAAGTTTCCACCTGAGGTTGGTGAGGTTATTGTTCTTTTAAAGTGGGCATCTGCTGCTTGTATCTTGTTGCCCCTGGAAATCCCATCAGCTGAATGGTGTCTGGGACCACTGCAGTGCGTTAGGTAGGTGTCTAGTAAGGCAGCCTCTGGAAAGACAAGCACAATCTGTTAGTTGAAGTCTGGAGTCCAGTGGACTTCTACTGGGGTGGTTTGCATTGCTGAGCACGCTCTGTTTATGAGATGTTAAAGGAAGTGCGTCGTCTATTCTGTGACTGTTGTAAAACAGAAGGTTTGCAGCTGTCAGAATTATTTTCTTCTTGGCTTCTTTTCTGACAGATTTTTTGGGGAACTTGTTAGATTTATGGATGCTTGCAGATTACTACCCTCAGTTCTCCAATGCAATGCAAATGTTCCTTTCTTATTTTTCTTCTTTGAAGATAGCAGATACATATGTACATAGTTCCTCGTAATGTATTTTTTGAGTAAGGGGAAATTGAATTTATTCTTGTATGCAGTCATAATTTAGTATTACGAAATGATTATTTATCTGTTATGTGTCTTCAAAGTATCCAACATGTGTTATACTCTGCAGAAAGGAGAAAAAACAAACTCAAAGTATAATTTGCATTTTAAATAGCATAGCTTAGAAGTCCACCTTTGAAGATAACTGGTATCAGCATTATCAAGGATAATAGAATTTAAGGATAGTAGTTCACTGGGGCCTTCAGTAGGCTTCATAGAAGAGATGGTACCTGAGTAGGGCTTTGAGAGGGACAGAAATAGGATATTATGCAGCAGAAAAATTAGACTGGTCACAGTGTGGCTGCACAGGGTGTCACAATTCATCCTTAGGATTCTTGAAAGTCATTTTAGTTAATGAAAACAAGTGTCAAAAGTTGCTAAACTATTACTTTTTGTACCACGCTATCTATGAGTATGTGGGTGCAGACTCATGAATTTGTTGCTAGTAACATCTTTCCTGCTCTCTTGCATGACCATTATTTGCTTTGGGAGACAGTGGTTGGTGTGTCAACTGGCATCCTGGGAATGGTGCCTCACCCACAGCTTGTCTTATCTGTGCCGTCTTCGTGGGTGCAGCGCCTGTGGCAGCCTGTAGTTACGACAGCTATGAATAATTGTATTCTAGCCTTGGTGGACATTTAAATTTTCAATCCACGGTCCTGTTTAAGAGAAACTAGCTTAAAGTCTTAGGTAAGGCCAACTAGAAATGATGACCTGATTGATGCAAGAATGGAGGAGAAAACAGGGATATTCAGGAAATATTTTGATTGTGGGACATAGTGAGATTAGAAATAAGGGGAGACAGAGCAGTGTAAATGAATGGTAATCATAAGGTTTCTAGCCACCATTGCCTACGTGAGAGGAAATTTAATGTTATATATAAACAAAACTAACATGCTTTATTGAAGGTGGGATTGGTGTCTGTCTGTGCCTTTAGAGATAAGGGTGCCCCGAAGAACCCTTCAAGCATTCAAGTCCTAAGGGTTGGAAGTATGTGGGCTGGAGCAGAGGTGCCCAAAAGTGCAGGTCATGGTGCCCTTCATTTCTTAGTATCTTTTTTCATGTAATTTATAGGACAAAAGAAATTAAGTGCTTAGATCTAAACGACTTCGTAAGTACAATGTACTAATAAATCTGTGGTCATGCGAAATAATAATACATGTAAACTGAAAGATAAAGACTTTATGTTTTTATTAATGGAATGTGTGCATTTGTTGGGCCCCACATGTATGTATCCGAGTCCAATCAGGAAGCAAACTGTACAGGAATTTGAAGAGGACAGCTTAAAACAAAGAAATACTAACATTATGGATGATGAGACTTTTTTTTGGCAGGAAGCCGGGCTGAGAATTGGACTCATGGCCTTGTGCTTGCTGGGCAAGTGCTCTACCACTTGAGCTAAATCCCCATCCCCTGGATGATGAGACTTTTAGGAAATATTAATAAGGAAATGTTAATATTTTCTGAGTCTCTTGTCTTCTTTGAAATGCTTTGGCACAAGGCCTTTGAGAGGTAGGGATTAGAACATGAACAAGAATATTTAAAATGAAATGTGAAACATTGTGATAGTTCCTCAAAAAATTAAAAATAGAATTACCTTATAATCTGGAAGGTCCCTTCTAGGTATATACCCAAAATAATTGAAAGGGTCTCAAAAAGACCCTTAGTGCACTCACATTCTTAGCAGCCTTACTTACAATAGCCAAAGCCTGGAAGCAACCCAATGTCCATCTGTGAATGAATGGATTAAAAAAACGTAGTATACAGATAAAACATAATAGCATTCAGCATTTAAAAAAAAGGAATTTCTGACACATGTTTTAGTATGGATGATTCTTGAGGACATTATACTTCTAAGTGAAATAAGGTAGTAATAAATACAAATATTGTATAATTCCATTTATATGAATTACTTGTAGTAGTCAAGTTCTTAGAGATAGAAAGAAACCCCTTAAACAGTTTTGCAAGATGAAAAATTTTCTGTGGGTAGATGGTGGTGATGGTTGCACAAAAACGTGAATATACTTAATGCAAATGAAATAGTTAAGATAGTAAATTTTATGTTATGTGTATTTTACCCCAATTTAAAAAATAATAATTAAAAGACAACTAACTATTAAGAAATGTTAACTCTCATGGGGTCTGGGCAATAGTAAGTAAAGCAAAGTCTGAAGCATAGAGTAGCAGCATACGTAAGGAGCACCACTCCTTCCCGCACAAGCTCCTGTCTGCTCCAGACCTTGGTGGCAGGGTGTGGCTCCCTGGGCGACAGAGGAGCCACTGTGGTGCTGTGCTAGCAGACCCCACTGGAAATCGGTCCTCAACATGTCGAGCAAGGCTTTTCGCAGGGAGGTTTCTCACTGGAGGCGTTGTGCCGCACATCATCTGAGAGGGGTGTCCACAGAAGCCGTGCTGACGGCCAAATGCGATAGGAGCCTGTTGCTGAAAGGGCATCTGCACATGGGAACTGGGCACCAGAGAAGCCACGTGCGCTTGTAGGAGCACACAGAAAGCACCAGAAGCAGAAGGAAACTTCTTGCTATAAAATCTTTGCAGTGCCTTCCACTGATATAATTTGCAAAATAACAGATATGTAAAGATCCCTTTTAAATATTCTCATAGCAGGTAATGAAGGGTGAATTTGTAATGTGGAGCAATACATTTGTCCCTGGCCACCTTACAGTTTCTCAAGCCTTGAAGTCAGCTTGGATCCTACTGTCCTAATTTCCTATTCCACTTGGTTATTATCACAAGAACCTACCTTTGGGAAAAAATTACATCATCTGAAGAAAAATAGCACAGTCTAATGTTAAACTGTGAACTAGCTTGAACAAATAGCTCATGCAGTCTGGGAGATGTTTAGTATTGTTCTGTTTTTCTCAACAACTTTAAATAGGCTGCAGCACCTTTGTAAATTTGTTCTGAGAAACACTGGCACACACTGGTGGGATCTGAGAGCTGAAGTCAACTCTGACCACATCACTGTAACTTAAGAGACTCTAAGGTACAGGTTTGGTTAAGAGTAAGGTAGTGTTATGTGCAAAGTAAAAATCATGTGGAGTCAGTATTGTTTGTGAACACCTCTTAGTAATCTGCTGTATTGGAGGCTGACATTGGTCTACCAGTAAGTATAATCCTTACTGTATAGCATTTCCTCCAGCACTGGAACAGGTTGCTGTTTCTTTGGGAGCAGATGATGTAATTGGCTTATCTTTAGCGACGTTTTGCTATGTAAAGATACATAGCTGAAAATAGCTAGAAGTCAGGATTTTGAATATTCTCATCATAAATAAAGGGTCAGTGCTTGAGATGCTGGATGACTGAAATGTCCTGAGTTGGTCAGTACACAATATATAAATGTACTGGAACATCACACTGTATCTCATAAGATGGACAGTTATTATCTGTCAGTTAAGAAAAGATACGTTCTTGCATGAGACAGTTCAGTTTATTTATTTGGCTCTTACTGCCCTATGAAGTTGTGGCCCCCTCCACTCAACTTTTCTTCAAGTTTCTTAAGGGCATTTTGATTTTTTAAAATATGTACAGCAAGAGCAACTTTTTTCTGTCAAATAAAAATGCAAAGAAAGAAAGAAAAAATACCCAGCCTTAAATACAACATTCATCAGTATATGACGTGCTTACAGTTTGAGAGACCAGAGCAAGGGGTGGGGACACAGGAAATATCCAGCTTTGTATCACACCTATTCTGAAGCATGAAATTAGGTGGAGTGGTGGCTGGTGTACCATTTCATTTTTGTTTCTGTTTGTTTGGGGCTGGTTGAAAATAACTGAAATTGAAAAAATTCAATGGCATATGATGGGACTTTGCTGAATTCAGTAGTGAAAAAATGTGCTAGATTAGTTTTCAGATTGAGAAAGTTAGGGATTTTTAGGTTTCTTTTGTTTCTGCTAGGAAATCTATGGACTTAATGTTACCTTTTATTAGGCAGACTGTTCACTTCAGCAACACATATACCTTTTGTTAGGTAGACAGACGCACTGCTCAGATTAACAGTTTCTCAGAAAGCACATTCATTGGATGATGTATACAATTTTGTGGATCATAACTAGTGCATGTTTCTATGGCTTATCTTTAAGAATAGTCTGAAAAAACACAAGTTTTGTGGCCTGACCTATTCAAGTGGAAAAACTGCTGATCCATGCCTTCCAGTGCTGCCTGCAAAGATAGCTTCCCCTTTGCCCTGAAACCCTGTTTGGATAAGTTCTGCTTCAGTTCACATTTTCACCACCTGCTGAGTTTATCTTTTTGAGCCTTACTTAGCTCTGGCTACCACACCTGGCCTGGAACTTCCCTGTCAGCCTTTTCTGTCTCTTAAACTGTGGCTCCATGGCACACTGTTCACTTCTTATGTTCCACTCACTTCAGAAACTCAGATGTAAAAATCAAACTATGACAACTGCAAGTAGGTTGTACTGTATTTCCAAAGAGTTCTTAGATCAGAGAGCACTACTTTTTGTTTTCTTTGTAGATTTCAAATTTCAAATTTTGTTCAGAAATCTGAATAAAGCTCTTTCTTCATTGCTCAGATACAATCAAGTAGGGGCAATTACTCAACCTGTGCTGGCATTATTTTCTAGCCCTCAGAGTGAACACACTAATGAGAAAAGAGATCATCACCAGCCGTCTCAAGCAGAGCTGTTTGCTTCTGAGTGCTTCACAATAATCAGTAGCAGATGTGTGGCCAGCCCTGGAAAGTTCCATAAGTGTCTCACATAGTATGTAGCTGCAGTCAGCCTGCCAGTGTATGAGGTTTCTACTAGGCTGCTGAAAGAGAAAATTCTGTTTTTAAAAAAAAAAAAAACCTATGTTCATTTCATCACAAAATTATTTCCTTACCATAAAGAGTAAAAGGCAGTGATTAGAGTGAAATTAATTTGATAGTCACTGCACTTAAACTTGAATTTCAGGTCAGTACAAAGAGGAACTTTCTAATGGTTAGAAAGGAAATGGAGCTGTCTCTTACAGGAGGGTGTCTGCTAACAGAGGTGATAAGGGGATTCTGGGTGCATATGTGCTTCCTAGGAGATTGCATCACTAGCCAAATAGAGGATCAGCGTGGATGACCACTAAGGTTGCTTCTAGGCCTGAGTTTCTGTGATTCTGTGACTAGGATTGATTACTAATCACTTTTGTGAAGAAAATTAGTGATGCATTGGTTAGATGTGACTCCCTGCCATCCTGGCCCCATCTCAGCTCTGCATCACATCTCTCTGTGGAATCCTTTCCACAGTCTCTCTGGTGCCTTCTCCGTGTTGACCCCATTAACCTGGGCACAGTAAGGAATTTTAGCCCTTTTATTTCCACTCTCTGTCACTTTGCCACACCTATCTGGAATATCTGTAGGATCAATGTTTAGGGCCTCCAAACAGATGAACAACCTAAAGCAGTTTGGCTTTACTCATGAAAATATATGGAAGGGTAATTTTCAGTTCTCTGTGAAGTTCTTGGTTCATTTCATCCTTGTAGCTGCCCTGTTAAATAAGTGTCATCATCCCTATTTTTAAAATGCGCAAACAGAAGTGCAAGGAGGTCATTTCTAGAGGAAAAATGAGAAAATCGAGTAAGAGAAAGCCCTTCTGTTGAAAGGAGGTGCAGCCAACGCTGGCTGTGAACATCATCGTATCAGTTACAGGGCCAGGTCTCCCAGAGTGCTCTGGTTATCTTTCCCTATTCCTAGTAGCTTCCTGTTCTATCCAAGGATGCTCAGTTAGGGTCCTGACTGAGTGTTTAATTTAGAAAAAAAGATTTATAGTCTCATAACTGAATAAACAGTGGTTATTGAATATATAGCTTGTTTAAACCACTAAACGATCAAGAATTAAGTAACTTTAGTTTGAGGCTGTCATCTAAACATTTGAACATCTGTGCTTGAACTAGAGCCAGCCTTAAACTCTTCGGTATCTTCCAAGTATAGCAGTGTTTGAACTATTCACCTGCAAAATAAAGGGCCTGAATTTTACATGAGTAGTTCAATAGAGTGAAAAGATCTGAATATAGGAGACGGGAGGCCTAGCCTGCATTCACTGCGATGCAAAGAACGTTATCACTTAGATTGGTGACCTTGAGAAAATCGTGTAACTTCTCCTTTTTAAATGACATACCTTTGAGATGGATGTGATTACTCAGGGAGGCTAATTTGGGAGTCTGAATAAAACCTATGTTAATGCAAGGCATGACTGTTAAGTATTATAGAAGGACTGTGGGTCATAAATTCTTTAGCAATATTTTCAGACATGCATTTGTGTGTGTGTGCATGAGCGTGCATGCACACTTGCAATTGTGTGTGCACGTGCACACGTGTGTATGTGTGTGTTTAATCATCTCCTAAGAAGAACTTTTTCACAATGAAGATTTCTTAGGAGAGAAAGAAAAATAAACAGTGAAATCCCAGGAAACAAGTGCATCCCAGATGTATTGCTGTCTGCCTGTGTGTGCTCACCTCAGATGTCAGCACTTCCTCCCATTCCCTCCGAATTAGTCATTCACATCCAGAGCACTTGCGATTATACAGAATTCACTGGAAATGTCACTGGGGAGTCTGAGGAGAGAGTTTATCCTGACTGTAAACTCCCAGTCCTGGTCACCAGTAGCTGTACCCTCCCAGTTTCTGTGCTCTTCCTTGGTTGTCTTCCTCAATTCAAGCAGCCCCAACCAGCTGTGACCAAGAACACAGATCTTTCCTACATATGAGGAGAGAGAGGGACCAACTTGATAGAAGTCTTTGGAGATATAAATAATAGAAGAAAAATTGTAGAGAGCCTCAAAGTCAAAAAGAAGACTACCTTTTATACTAAGTAAACAACTTTTATAACCTAAAATTTTAAATATTTTGATTTAGCCTCACATCAGCAGGGTAGAAATAAAAACATTCATGAAATGATCAGAGGTTCGTGTGCACCAGAAGCTGTAGGTGCATAACTGGTTTCCAGAGATGCGTAGTGTTTTTGCAAAGTGTGTGATACTGCAGAATAACAGTACCTGCTCTTTCCTATTCTGCTGGTTTTCTCATTTGAGTTTCTTAACTGGCTGATCTCCTCTATTCTTAACACATATCTGGGCAGCTGGAATCAAAAAGTCCAAAAGCCCCTGTCTTTTCTTTTTAAAACAGATTTATTAAAGTATAATTTAGGAGGAGATTTTCTTTTTCTCTTGCTCTGTGATAAATTCTGCTGAGCTGGTATTAATAGGCCTTTCTTAAAACCAAGGTGACTTGTAAAGTTGAGTTCATTTGATCTGTGGTCAAAATTATACTAGGAAGCTCCAGGTAAGCATAATACACACACACACACACACACACACACACACACACACACACACACATGCACACACAACTTTAACACTATATTTAAATGTAATTTGTTGTGAGATGAGAAGTGGCTCCCCACTCCCACTCCTGGTATGAGGATTGAATTGAGGGCCTTTGCACTGAGCTACGTTGCCTGCCTGCCTATCTGCCCACCCCACCTTCCTCCCTTATTTATTTGAGAGTAGGTCTCGGTAAGTCTCTAAATTGCCCAGGCTGGGCTCAAACTTGGGATCCTCTTGTCTCAGAGCTGTTAACTTAGTTGCTATTTTATATGAGGTGGTCTATAACAGATATTGGTATGACTTCCAGGCATAGTGCCAAGCTAGGAATATTGGAGTGTTTCTTAAACATTCAAGAATGGACAGGTCTCACCTACAGGAGGCAACAACAAATTGTGGTGTGTACTGGATTATTCACCGAGGCTAGAGATTAATTCCCTTTTGAATAAAAGCCTAGCAAATGAAGACTACCATATATATATATATGAAAGCAGAAGAAGACCAGGGGAACCCTAGACAATTAGCTGTCCTTTGTGTCACCATTTTGCAAGGCAGTGCCACGGAGCAGTGAGTTATCCAGGGCAGATGACTCTGAGGTCATACAGGCAAGGGAGGAGCATCCTTATCATATACAGTCTTTGAAAATAAGCTGAGTATTCATTGTTCTTGAACTAGATCAAGACACTGTACCCCAAGGTGACTGCCTGATTGCATTTAAATATAAAAGAAATTTCTCTCAAGGTTTCCTGAGGATCATGGTGAATGTTCAAAGATCACCCAAGCTATTTACATGACTCTAAATTGAATTACAAGGCTGCTTTGCCGGTGCTTGCTCAGCAGTTGTTCTCCTTGGCTAGCCTGAGCTGGGCTAAAGGCCTTTTCGTGAACCAGTGTAAAAACAAGCAGGACTTTAAGGACATGTACTTTAACTATGTTATGTGATTTGCGAGCAGTTGGACTTGCAGAAGGACATTTAGTAAATACTTCTTACAGGACCACTTTTTGAAAGAAGATAGTGAAAATAACTGTTCAGAGCAGATTGGGCATGGAGTTTCTGGTATATGGATTTACATAATCATCACCATCACCTTGTAAAAGTGCTGCTTTACCTCAGTTATAAATCAGTGGGAGCGATCTTATTTGTATAGCACATAGCCCTGATGACACCACGTGGCGCTCCTGGTGGCCACCTGTGGACATCTAGGCTGTGGTGCGAAAGGCAAGGACAGGTATAGGGGAGGAGGGGACCACATGATTCCTTGCATAGGACAGGAAAGGCCAGTGGTGACTGGTGATGGAGCATTTCTCTGTTTTTAGATAGGGTTAGGTGGGATGTGTGACACAAAGACTACAAGGTTAACTGTGGCTTTCTGAAGGGTACAGACTGTTACCTTTGGGGAACAAGGTTAGTTTCCGGAAGGCTCCACAACACTGATGTTTTCCATGTGTTTTTCCTCTTCTTCTCTCTCCAACTGGCCATAATGTCTTCTTCTCTTCATCTTGCCCTTTCAGTGAAATTGAGATAAAATTCTTAGGGTATTAGGCATGTTAGAATCACTCAGCATAGGAAGTGGTTTAATACCTGGTCCTTATCCTAATATTTATAATCATTTCCCCTGTATTTGAACAGCATAAACACTCCTTGTGTTTAAACCTAATACTTAAAGAAAACTCAGGAGTATCTTTTACAGAAATTGACTAAGGTGCAATAGTTAATAATAGTCTATTTAGTCCTTACCGTTTTCTAGTCACTTTGTGCTTATCTTATACCAGACATAAACCTGTAAGGTAAATAATACTAAGTATTTTCATCCTTGTTTTATAGATGAGGAAATGGAGGCCCAGAAGTTAAATAATTTGTTTATAAGGTTAGACAAGTAATAAATAGCAGGACTAAACATAACTTCAGGCTTTTTATATGTAGATCTTGTATATATTCTTTTTTTACTAAATTTACCGTAGTGGATCTGTTCTGTCCCTCCTGTCCCATATAAAATGAGGAAAAGGAAAGCAGCTGGAAAATAAATTTATTAAATAATATAACGTTTCTCAATTTCCAAATGGATATTTTAGATATATTTTTAGAGGCCTTTTGCCTAAGGTTGGTGATGTAACAGTGCTCTTGTAAAGTACCTCGGTAGGCGGCAGGCTCTTTTCTCCACTTCTGGGATAGGAAAACCGAGATTCTCAGCCACTGTTAGGAGCTTGTGGGCCCGACGTGGGGCGGAACCGGCACCTGCTTTCTGGACTTTGGGCCCCAGTGTGGCTCCGCTGAAGGCAGCGGGGTGCACCCGGGTTGCGGTCCTGGGAGAGCGTTGGGTGGGGCGGGCCCTGAAGGAGCCGGGCTGAGAACCCGCTTTCTTGCAGAGTCCGGGCTCTGGGATTTGCGAGATTGTGTCTTGTAAAGGTTCTTCCTGCCATATGAGGTATTTACATTACTTTGCTGCAGAAACAACAAAACCAAAAAATTTTATTGCTTTACAATTCATTTTAGACATGTGAAACCCCAAGACACGTCAACGGCACAGAAAGACATTAAATTAACCTTAACACTGTCACAGTGCAGTGTGCCTTCTGCTGGGTGCGCACTTGCTACTCGTGGAAAGCCGTGGCGCGGAGGTGACACCTGTGGGCGCGGTGCGGCCTCCCTGGGAGGCGAGCTGGGCCGGCCCTACCCGCCGTCGCCGCCCCACCTGCCCGCCCGCCCGCCGGTCTTCTCCTGCCTCCCGGGGGCGGACTGCCGCCGCCCGCCGAGCCGCGATTCGCCCTCGTGCAGGACTTTCCCCGACATCCCTGCCGGAGCCAGCCGTCCCGCCCCGGGAGGCTTGGATGTTGGCGGCCTCCTCCTCTTGTGCTCAGCAGTGCCACATTCTCGTCCGTTCACGTTGAGCGCGCGGGTCCGCGGGTGGCGCCTGCAGGGCGCCCCGACGACATGCACTCCGAAGCCGAGGAGTCCAAGGAAGGTAGGGCCGGGCTTCCCGCTCGGGCCGGCCCGGTTCTGCGGGGCAGCGCGGGCTGGACGGCTTTGGGAGCAGCTGGGGTGTGTACGTGCGCCGTGGGTACCTGGTCCCTCTCTTGGCCTTAGCTGTCGGAGGAGGAGCGCAGCGGGAGGCGCCGAGCTCGACCCCGCCGTGCCCCCTGCCAGGCCGGCGGTGCCGCGGGAGGGAGCCGACCTCTTCAGCCAGTACTCTGGGGCTGCTCTGTAGACTCCTCTGGGAACGAAAAGGCCCCGCTTTGACTCCTATAATGCAAAACCAGCTTTGAAAGGGGCTTCCGCTTGCACCAGGACAGCCTGAAGCCCAGTCCCCTGGAGGAGCCCCGAAAGTCGAGGGTCCCTTGAAAAGCGGTTTCAGAAATTGGAAACGACGTGCATTTCCGGCTAAAAGGGGAAGCAGAGTAAGGGGGAGAAGTGAAAGATCTTTATTTGAGGAATAGGCTGATGTACTTTTTTTTTTCTTGCTGGCTTTTCAGCAGGGAGTTCATTTTGCTGGGAGCTGAAAAACATGAGGGGGGCCCTGTGCATCTTGAAACTGAGGAGAGAGTTTGTTTCTAATTTTGCAAGTCCAGAGAATTTCATTTACTCACAACGGAGAACGGTGACAGGGCTGGAAGAGCTCCAACCAAAACACAATTATGCGCTGGTATTTGGGGAGTTTACTTGTGAGTGTTTGTATGCTTTGTTCCCTGAAACCTTATGTATACAAAAGTCCTCTTGTAAGTAGGGGCTTGAGGGGAGGAATCAGAAAGTAAGAGGGAAGACTGTTCAAGATTGTGAAATTACCCTTTTCAAGTACCCTCTTGGGAAACTGGTAAATTTCAAGTCAATCACAGCAGCCCTGGCAGCCTGAAGAACAGGAAGCCCCTTAGTTTGTTTCTCCATTTGGTAGACATCGGTGGAGGAGAACCCTTGAAACTTGTTCGCCTGTGTCTTTCACTGATGTAAAGCTGTGTTTCATTGTATGGTCTCTGTGCACTGACGTTTACCTTATTACGCCATGTGAGGGACTGAATAACTTTTTTAAAAGACTAATAGAAATACGAGCCTGACCTAGATGAAAAATGACATCCAGGAGCATTGTTTTTGAGCTCGATGTGGATGGTTGGGCTTTACTTTCAGTGGTCTCTATTCTGATGAAACTGTGCCAATGGATGCTTTTCTTTTTTATGTCTTTTTATCATAACATCAATTTATTTAAAGTTAAAAGTTGTTAAAGGCAAATAGGAACTGGACTGAGAAACCCATTGGTGAAGTTTTGTGTGAATTAAGTAGCACTTAAAGGGCATTTACCTCCAGGCATGTTTTTCCTCTCAAAAAAGGAGGAATGGGAAGAGTAGAAAAACAATATCCTGAAGAATGTGTTATACATTCTCCTAGCAACATCCACAGACTTCCCTCCTTGCCACGTTCCATAGTTGCAAGTTTGTAAGCAGCCTGCTTCCAAAGCTGGAGTTAATGGCCCCCTTTTTACTTGTTCCTTGCCTTCCCTCCACATGCAATCAGTACATTGCTCAGACCTGCTACAAATGATCTGCTCTCCCTGCCTTTTAAAGAAAGCCCCACCTTTTAAAATAATCTGAAGTGCTAGAATTTTAAATTGATAGCCATTAGGATAAAATTTTTGAATAAAAATCTTGAGGGAAATGATCCATTTTGTTGACCAGATAAAAAACATTTTACCTTCTACCAGGAAATAGTAGCTGTGGGGTGTGTGTGTGTGTGTGTGTGTGTGTGTGTGTGTGTGTGTGCGTGTGTGTGTGTGTGTGTCTGTCTGTCTGTCTGTCCTGGGCACTTCCTATAAGGCTAGTTATTGACTGCTATCTAGACTCGGTTCTTTGGCTACCACCACTCAGATAGATGTCTACTATAGGAAGCATGCTATGTAAACATCTTAGTTATCTTGCTTCTCTATCCTTACTAATCCTTATCCTCCCCCATAACTCCTCGGTTTTTTTTCCCCCCTAGTGGCAGATTTATATATCCTATTTAGTGCAAGATCACCACTCGTTTGTCACAATGTCTGCATTTGAAGAAAATTGTCTTTGGATGGTACATGCCTGATTTATAGTCATGGGGGATACTTTTAAGTCATTCTGAACTGCAGTGAGAGACTAGTGTACTTCCTTTGGGGTTGAGTCTGAAAAAACTATCAAGTCAGATTCAGAAGTCCTTTGAGGCCAGCATACTTGTGTATGTGCATGAATGTAGAAGCAAATGACTGGGGATATTGTTAAGCCATCGTAGCTGAGAATGTACTTGACTGTGTGCCAGGGGTGCTGAACCTCTGTCCTTAGCCTATAGCCACCTTCTCAATAAATGATATTTTGCCTGTTTATAAATGAATAGGTGATTGTACTTATATACTTAAACTGAGAAAAATAATCTAGGGCTTGCCTTATTAAAAATTTGAATGAGTTTAAGAAATCCAGACATAAAATGACTAGCAAAACAAGGGAAATGAAGGAAGAAACCCTCTTCATTAAAAAGGAGAATGTCATTGAAAAGAGGATGTCAACAGCTTCCAGTAGGTGGGAGCTTCCTGAGGAGATCGCTAATGGCCACATATTTGGCATTTAGTTGCTTCCTGTTGAATAAATTACTTAATTATGAAGTAGTAAAAATGAATGGTAGTTGGATATCTGTGGGGATTTTTTTAGACTTAAGCATCAGGGAAGCAGAGACTCTTTTGATCTGGTTATTACAGTTTTGGTACCAGAAATTGAGAAAGTTAAAAGGGGTCACTTTGTGAGGACCTGGAAAAGAACAAAGATTAAGTAGTTGAGGTGTGAGAGCATACCTCCTTCCTCACTGCCCACAACAGCCACTTCCTACCACCACCTCAGCGTTCTCTCAGGCCTCACCAGGCCTGCCATGTCACAAAGAAAACGGCAGCCACCAGACTCAGCTTCCTGTTCTCAGACTGATAGACTTACCGTCGCCTACAGCCACCCTCCTGGTGTCTGGAACAGGTGTCACCTACTGCAGGGTGCCATTCCTTCAGCCCTGGGCTCCTGCAAACAGTAGGCTTCATGTCTTCCTGGCTTCTGCCCCTCTGCATGTAGGTGAGCTGCAGCTCCCCATTCTAAGGTATTGGCACTTACTGGTCTTTCTGCCCAAAATATCCTGCTCTTCACCCATCCCCTTTCTTGGCCAGTTTCTTGGAGAGGATTTTTCTGAACCCCCAGTCTGCAGAATCCCTGTTCCTGTCTCTGTAGGCAGCCCCCACCCTGGTTAACATCTCTTCTCTGCTAGTCCACAAGCTGCAAGAGGAAGCGGCATGTCTGCTTTATTCTCCATTGTGTGTCCAGGACCTACACTATAAGAGGTGCTCATTGTATATTGTAGAATGAATGAGTGGCCTCTAAAGTTAATTCTCAGCACTTTGACCAGTTTTAGGCATTGTTTATCCTTTAAAATGTACCTTTTAAAAAATATGCTTTTTCATGGTTCCTGTTTTCTCACTGTCATTCCTCATCCTACTGAAGTCTGTGTTTGTCACCACCATTCCATGAAAATCACATTTGCCAAAATCACCTGTAACTCTGCATTCACTTTTTTGGTTGTTCTGATGATCTTTTTACCCTCCTTAACTGCATTTGACAACAGGAGCCCAGGGTCCCTGCAACCTTAAAGTCCTTCGTTGGTTACTATGACACTGCTCCCTCCTGGTTTTTTTTTTTTTTATTATTTTTCTGGTTCTGCATTCTAGTTTCCTAGTCCTCTAGCCTGGGCCCTACTAAGAACCACCTGTATACACAGCTTCCTGGTAGATACCATGCTTCAAATGTCCCCTAGGCACCTTAAACTCAGTAGGTCTGAACTGACCCCATTCTTTCCTGCTACCCACAAACCTTATCTTCTGTATCTTTTTGGCTTCCAAACTGCAAATTTTGAAGTTGTCCTTGACTCTGTTCTCTCCTTTATCTTTTGCTTCCAGCTCATCACCTTGACCTGGCACCTTGTATTCTTCGTTATCTATTCGTTATATCTTCTTCCCCTCCAGGTCCTCAGCATTTGTACCCTAATTATTATAATCACCTCTTTGGCCAGGGTTCTCTGGTGCCAGAGGTGGAACTTGATTCCTCCTATCCTAGAGAAAAATGTGTCTGGAAGATACTGCATAGTTCACACTTCCATTGTGTTAGTCAGTTTTCCATTGCTCTATACAACAAAATAGCCCAGACTATGAGCTTATAACATAAAGGGTTCATTTTGGCTCTCAGCTTTGGAGGTTTCAGGCCATGGTTGACTCCCCCATTATCTGGGCCTGTGGTGAGGCGGCATGTCACAGTTGGGAGTGTGTGGCAAAGGAAGCTTCTAACTTCATGGCCAGGAAACAAATGAGAGTGAGGAGGGGGCTGAGGTCCTTTAGTCCAGGGCTACTGCCAGTTACTTGGAAACCTTCCAGTAGGTCCCGTCTTTCAGAGGTTCTGCCATCTCCTCACTGTGCCATCCTGGGGATTGGGCCTTTACCACGTGGGCCGGGGTGGGGGCGGCGTTTCAGATCCAAACCATAACACTCACTGAAGGGCTAGAAAACTAGCCTTTGAAACTATAGCCAGGTGTGGCCCCGGGGACATCTGATTGCGGCATCACCACTGCCTTCATCTCCTCTGCATTGTTACTGCTGCCACTGCGGGACTCAAAGGGAGCTGGTGTGTCCTCATCCGCACCTCTCAAAATCCCAGGCTTTAGCTGTCTGATTGGTCAAGCTGAGCTGGGTATCTGCCTCTTGCTGCTATGGAAGATGTGGTCCCAGCTGTAGTTGTGGGACATAAGGGTCTGACTTCTGCAACCACTTGCAATCTGAGGCCTTCTCCAAAATGGGAAGGGAAACTCTTACATGGATCTTAAAAGCAGTCTACCATGGGACTTGACTGGTCCAATATTTACTGCACCATTCAGCTAGTGTTGTCCTGTTCATTTACTTCCTCATTATTCAAGAAGAGCTATTTCCTTTGTCAGGATCATTCTCCTGCCCTTCCACAAGTGGGTGATATCTTCAGCCAGACCCTGTTTGGGGAAGATGCTCTTCCCAGGTCTGCCCACAGCAGCTGTGCCTCCTTTGGCTGTAGTGTGTTTTCACCCTGTAATGTCATTTATTTGCCTCCACTTCGTTTTCAGCTTTTGACAACCAAGATTGTGCCCCCACTCCTCGAATCCTCAGTGCCAGACCTAGGCCCTCTCGTACAGAAGGGCCTAATAACGCTTCATTAAATTAATTGAGGGTAACTACAACTAGAGGTTCCATTTAACCCAGCTATTCCTCTGCTTGGTGTCTTCCCAGAAGAATTAAAAACATCATACCACAGTGATACATGTACAACCACGTTTATAGCAACACAGTTTGTAATAGCTAAGTCTTGCAAACAACTCAGATGCCCAACAACTAATGAATGGCTAAAGAAGATGTGGTTTTTCTATGCAGTAGAGTATTACTCTGCCATAAAAAGAATAAACTTGAGATATTCATCGGTAAATGGATGTACCTTGAGAACATACTCTTAAGTGAAATAAATCAGACACACATGAATACGTATCGAATTGTTTCTCTGGTATGAGAAACCATAAGCATAAATGAGGACAAAAGAGTGTAATAGATACTAAGTAAAAGAAAGATAATATTCAATAGGGAGGAGAATTAGAAAGGTAGGAGGGGGAAAAGAAGGAAAGGAAAAAGAAAAGAAAGGGAAAAAGGGAGAAAATGTAAATAAAGCTACTGTAAATAGGGAAGGGAGGGGGTGTGGAACGGATGGGGAGTGGAAGGGGAAGAGTGTGGAAGAAGGGGGGAACCAAGATGTATCATGTACAGGTACAAATTAACTGTGATGAATGTGATCACTATGTAGACAGTACACTAATACATGTTCTTGGAAATAAAATTTAAAAAAAATTAATTGAGGGCATATGATGATGCAGTCTTTGAGAGTGTTGCTTAGGTGTTTATAGAAATAGGCATAGTGGGGGGCTGGGGATTTAGCTCAGTGATTAGAGTGCTTGCCTTGCAAGCACAAGGGCCTGAGTTCGATCCCCAGCACCACAAAAAAAAAAAGAAATAGGCATAGTGCTTTCCAAACTGAGAGGACAAACCTATTTTAGGTTTCTTAAATTTTCCACTGAAGTACTCTTAAGAGCAGAGGCAAACAATCATGTGTCTTTGATCACTGGGGTCAGGGCCCTAAGTCACTTACCAGCACCTCAAATTTCTTTGAAGACTGAAGGAACACTATTGAAACTAAAATATATGGAGCTCTTTCGTATATTAGACATGATGCTGTATATCTTTATTATGTACGTGTTAGATATACATATATATACAGATATAACACAGATATACACATATATATCATGTACATATCCTAGATATACACATGTAACTGTGTGTATTGCAGTTGACAAGTAAGAAACCACAAAGATGGGAAAAATGGAGTCAGAATTTGGAGTGAGGTGGAACAACTGTAGATCCTGTTGTCTCAGCCCTTATGTCAAGTGTGTCCAGCTGGTATCCCACAGGTCACGTGTGGCCCTGGACAGCTAGTAATACAACCCCACAAGATCATAAACTTTTAACATTCGTGTGATTTGTCATGATGTTTTCCGTGACTTGATTACGCGGTGCTCAAGTGTGGAGTGCAGTGGGGACTATGTAGGGGTGTGGCACCTCCTGGTCTTCTCACACAGATGAGTGAAAACCCACGTGGAATCCCTGTATATTACGCTTGCCTGTAGGACTTGGTGAGTGAAACCCAGTGATTCTCCTGTTAATAGTATTACTACTTAGATGTGTGTGCGCCTGTGAAGACAGGTATATGTTGTTTCACTCAGACATGTTAAATTTCCTTACTTACTAAATTTGGGCTTGGTATGTTGTTTATTTTAATATTGTAATAAAAAAGGTAGTTTTGTTACTTATACACATTAAGTACTTTGTGTATTTTACATGCAGCCCAAGACAATTCCTCTTCCTGCAGTGCAGCCCAGCAAGCCAAAAGGTTGGACTCCTGTATCTTATATAGTACTTCCAAGTACTCTAGTACTTGTCTGAGAGCTGCCCTTCTCCATCCTTAAGTAAGCTTGGCACTCAGGAAGATGCTTTATGTCTCGTCTTCATGTACCCCAGTGAAGCGAGGTGTGGCTAGACCAAGCGTCTGAGAGGAGAGAGAAGAGCCCCGGCTCTGGCCAGCTCCCCGCACGCCCTCCATCTGTGCAGCTGCCGAGAGTGTAGGCAGGGGTCCGCATGTGCACCCTTCGGCCCTGCTGTGGGAGGTCTAGGAGCGAGCAAGGTAGGACGTGCTTGAGCCTACTGAAATGAGAGGGCCTCAGGGATGAAGGAACATTGGAAAGCCTTTTTTCTAGCCATTTTGAAATATACAGCAAATTATTAATTGTAGTCATTCTATTGTGTGCTATAGAGAACTAGAACTTTCTCCTCCTGTGTAGGAGATCACCAGCTAGATCATTTTTGAGCTAGATCACCAGCTCTTTCTCCTCTTCCTTCCTACCCGTCTTTGTCTACACTATTCCACTTTGGTAACCACTGTTCCACTCTCTGCTTCTACGAGATCAGCCTACTTAGTTTCCACGTATGAGGAGAACATTCAGTATCTGTATTTCTGTACCTATCTGATTTCACTTAACATAATGTCCTCCAGGCTCATCTATGTTGCCACAAATGATAAGGTTTAATTCTTTATAAGGCTGAGTAATATTCCATTCTATATTTATACCTCATTTTCTTTATCCATCTTTCTGCCAGTGAACACCTAGGTTGCCTCCGTGTCTTGGTTGTTGGAAACACTAGTATGATAAACATGGAAGTGCAGATAACTCTTTAATACACTGATTTAATTTTCCCACCAGCAAGCCCACTGGTGGGATTGCTGGATCATATGATAATTCTATTCTAGTTTTTTGAGGAATTCTTATACTACTTTCTGTAATGGATAGTCTAATTTACATTGAACATACGTAAATACATGAGAATAAATGTATGCATATGAGAATTCCCTTTTTTCTCACGTACATGCAAAAGTTTTTTTGTCTTTTTGATAACAACCATTCTAACTGGGATGAGATGGTGTCTTGTTGCAGTTTTGAATAGTATTTCCCAGTAGTGTTGTTGAGCATTTCTGTTGGCCATTTGTATGTCTTCTTTTGGGAAATATCTATTCAGATAATTTCCTCAATTTTCAGTTAGGTTGCCTTTGTTTCCATTGAGTTGAGTTCCTTATACATTCTTAGTATTAATCCTGTTTCAGATGAATAGTTTGCAAATATTTTTTTTCTCATTCTTCAAGCTGTGTCTCTGGTGATTATTTCCTTTGCTGTGCAGAAGCTTTCAATTTGATAGAACCCCATTTGTCTCTTATTGCTGTTTTTCCTCTGTGTTTTGGGGTCTTATTTAAAAAGTCATTGCCCACTTCTCAGATGAAGAAGTAGAAACAGCAAATAAACTTGTGAAAAAACGTTCAGCATCACTGATGATTTGAGAGATGCAAATTAAAACAACCCTGAGATTCCATCTCACTCCAGAAAGAATGGCTATTATCAAGAAATCAGCCAATAACAAATGCTGGAGGGGCTGTGGAGAAAAAAGAACCCTTCTCCACTGTTGGTGGGAATGTAGACTGGTGCAATCGCTGTGGAAACCAATGTGGAGATGCCTCAGGGAACTAGGACTAGAGGTTCCATTTGACCCAGCTATTCCCCTTCTTGGTACCGTCCCCAAAAAATTAAAAGCAGCATACCACAGTGATACATGCACACCCATGTTTATAGTGGCACAGTTTGTAATAGCTAAATCTGGGAAACAGCTTAAATGTCCATCAACCAAGGAACAGATAAAGAAAATGTGCAGTTTTTTTTAATACAATGGAGTACTGCTCTGCCATAAAGAATGATGAGCTTGAGATATTCCTAGGTAAATGGATGCATCTTGAGACCATACTCTTAAGTGAAATAAATCGGACACACATGTTTAAATACCACATTGTTTCTCCTGTGTGAGAAACTGAAGGTGTAAAAAAGACTAAAATGTATTATATTGGGAAAGGGAAGAAAGTATCCAAATGGGAAGGGGAACGGAGGAGGAGGAGGGGGGAAGGAACAGAGGGACAAGAGAAACAAGAAATAGAAGGAAAAAATGGAAACAAAGCTTTTGTACATAAGCAGGGAGGAAGGGGTTAAGGGGGGAGGGGAATGGGAAAAAAGAAGCAACAATATATATCATGTACAGGTACAAATCCCCTATGATGAATGTTATTACTGTGTATCTCTAAAATGTACCATTAAGAAAAAATTAAAAAATAAAAAATAAAAAGTCATTGCCCATACCACTAAAGTGTTTTCCTGTATTATCTTCTGGTAGTTTTGAAGTCTTGCTGGCCAAGTATTTGTCATAGAGGAGGAAAGTTCAGTTGTTCCATGGTGGTGATTTATTAGTATCCTCTTCTGTATAAAGAATCCCAACAACATTGTATAAGCTGCCACACTATGTAGCCTTGTATGGTATGGCAGCTTATATGATATCATTCATTGCTTTAGCACCACCCACCCTGTCCACCTTTTCTACCCCAACCCTTGCTTTGCAAAGGGAATGGAAGCGCAAAGACAAGTAAGCAGCGGTTGGCTTCTGATGAAATGGATGGCACTTGGTTCTCCTGACATGGATGTCATACATAATGTAAAAGTTACAGCATGTGCCCTTTAAGCACTGGATATTGGCATGATTATGTGTTTCCTTTTATGTAGTGTGGTGTGCTGACAAGGACAAAAAGTGGAAAATCTATTTAGAGATATGCTACTTTCTCTTTTCTACAGTGGATCTCACCTGATAACCTGGTACTGCCTGATACCCCCAGATCTATAAATTTAAATACATTTGGGGCTTTTTCTTCCTTACTTGTGAAATTTTTATCGTTCTGAATATGTATCATACCTTTCTTATCCCCAAATTATGCTGCTGTTGAACGGTTAGTATAACAGATGATTATATTCCCAGCTCCTGGCTGTTGGTAATCCGGGAAGTAGCCAAAAGTAAGTGAATGAGAGAGAATGCAGTATGTGCAGGAAATCTCAGGATCCACTGATTTTATTTGGGAATAATGTAGAGTCACTGGATTTACCACAGCTGTATATTTGTCATATTTCCATCTTTAGGATTTGCTAACAACTTGAAAGTCTGTGAGATGAGTGTAGTTCCTCTCTTTATTTCTAGGTTTGTTCTTTAAAGAGATAATGTAAACTGAATTAAGATAAAACAAAATCATAGGCATATCTGTAATGTTTAAGAAAAGTCTGCAGTCAGGAGTCTTCTGTAATTAAAATTATTCCCACTATAAACACACCTAGTTAAAAGCAGCTTTGTGGATCGGATCCCCTGTCTGTCTTCTGCATCTTGGTGACGAGGCGCTGAGGCCCAGAGACGTCTTCCCTGGGCCCTGTCTACCCTCCTGCGCAGAAAGAGGATATTTGTAACCGTAGGTGTCAGCATCTAGACTTTTTTTTATGAGATCTCCTCGAAAGAGAACAGAGCTGATTAATCTGTTTGTATAAATGTCATTCACTACCATTTGGGGGAATTTACAAAACCTAAATGGAATGTTTGAATAAATGGAGATTTCCTGTTTCACCATCTATACGAAACTCAGGAAAATAAAAGATGGGGAGATGTGAAATAAAGTTTCATTCTATAAATAGTAGGTTCTGTTACCTCCCTGGTATTGAAAGTTGCAGGCCAAGTGAGAAGCAGGTAAACAGCTCACATGTTTTCGTTCCTTTTAGAACATCATTCAAGAACAATTAGTTATTAAGAGTGCTGGCTGGGTGGGCATTTCTTCCTTGGAGAGAAGGTACATGTGTGGGTGGGAAGGGAGTCGGCATTGTCACACAGGACATGACACTGCAGGAGCGGATGAGCACCCCAGAGCCTCACCTTCCCTGGAGCATACTGCAGGCCTGGTATGTTACAGGGATCGGAACATCGTTTACAGGAGGCAGCTGTGGGACTGCAGCGCTGCTTCTGTGTGACAGGGCAGTTGCTTACGTCTTGTTCTAAGGACTTAGCAACCTTGAAGAAAAGTTAGTAGGACTGTAGCGTGGGCTTGTGACTAACTGCTGCGTGGAAAGTAAATTGCTGAGGTGTGCTGCTCTGGCGAATCAGTAAGACTACACAAAGCCTGTGTTATTACTAACTTCTGATGTTTATGGTTCTGAAGATGTGGGTGGAGGGTGTTGTGTACATAGTGTCATCTCTGGACTTCAGTGAATACATTCTCCAGCTTTGTAGTGACACAAGAGATTTAATTTTATAAATAAATAGGTATAAAGTTTCCTCCAAGGAGATGGTGAAGTAAAGAACCTACTAAGTAGAATGCACTAAGTGACTATAACATCTTTAGGCTCATAAATGCTTAACACCTCATGAATTGACTATCAAGATGAAAATAAGCAATTCATGGCACTTTCCTTCCAGTTTGACATGGCATCTCTACTAGAGGTTGGTTCATCTTGCCCAAGTGTGTGTTTTTAGGTGGCCGACTCAGCTAGGTTGAGGAACCCAGGACCAGAGGTGTCCCTAGATGCTTAGGCTGTTTAGTCTGCCATTCAAGAGTATAAGAGACTCCTGCCTCAGGGTACAGCCTGTCTCCCTTCCAGTGCTGTCCCTCTTCTGTGGAAGCAGGGCAGTGTGTGTGACTAGCCCTGCCCTCAATGAACTTCTGGTTTGTGGCATCACATGCAGCACTTGTGCGTTCACAGGGCAAAAATACACGGTGGGGAGTTTAGAATCCTGAAGAGAGAGCATGGAGTAAAAGCCATAATAGGCAGTAGTAACTTCACAGAAGGGTAGTTTGGATTTCAGCTGGGTCTTTTAAGCAAGTAGAGAGAAAATAACGTATGACAGATAGGGACTCTGCATCTGCTGTATCCTGGGATCAAGATATGTGTTTACGGAAGTATGGAGTGGAGGGTACGTGTTGGACAGCCAGACAGTGATGTGGTACATGAGAACAGACTAGAAGTCAAGTTTCCCAGTGGGTAACAGACAAGGCAGTGTGAGTCAGAAGACTGGTTCCAACTTTTGACCTTGCCCCTGAATATATGTGTAACCTTTGTCAGCTTCTTAATTCTCTGAACTTAAGTTTCCTTGTCAGAAAAGTTAAGCATGCCCAAAATACCTTTTAAGAGGGAAACAATTATTTTAAGGAATTGGAGGGCATTGAGTTGGGTATTGAGTTGACTGCAAAGTAGTACTTTAGGAACACCAAGCTGGCAAGAGCCATAGCTTCCTCTGGAGACAGGACCTGAGGCTGGGTGTCAGGAGTGTGTTCAGGAACGCGTGTCACTGTCTAGTCATGGGGGAGAGACCAGCTCCCCTTCTGTGATTCTGAGGGAAAGTTGTAGAGAATGCAGAGGGCTGCGCTGTGGGTACACTTCTGAGAACAACCATTTTTATAGGGAAAAATAGACCCAATAAAGGAAACAGAATTGGAGCAACTCAAGAAGTAGGAGGAGAAAGAAGCAGACTTTACAAGCCCAGGGGACGCCCCCGCATGGAGGCAGGCGTCAGTCAGATCTAAAAAGAAGTTCTGTGCAGAGTGCTTTGCTTTCTTTGGGGGCCTCAGTTAAGATTTGGCTCACGTAGAGCCCAAGGAGCTCATCTGCCGAGGGATGGAAATATAGCAGGGTTGGTATTTAATGGGTAAATGTAGGGATGAGAAAAGGCACATGGTCCTGCTGGTATTTAATGGGTAAATGAAGGGATGAGAAAAAAGGCACATGGTTCTGCTGTGAGGAAGCCTGACTCCCAAGGAGCTGGCCCATCATATCCATCTGTGCACACCTTCCAAACCCTGATTGCCAGCAGGTTCCTTTCCTTCCCACCTCCCGCCGGGGTCTGGAAGAGCACACCCGGCGGCCTCTCCCGGTGGGCAAGAGGGTAGCAAATGAATCTAGGTACCAGAAAATGTGTTTCTGATGTATTCACAAACACTTACTGATAATAACAAGAATGGGAGAATTTTCCCCGCACCGACCAGTTCTCCATTTCCTGCTCAACGCTGCCTGGTGTCCTATTTCACTATTATTGCATCACAGTGTCACACGGTTCTTCATACTGGAAAAAAGCTTTGGGCACTCTGAGAATTAGGTTTTCTCTCCTCCCTTTCATTTTCACTTTCATTTTCTCTATACCTTTTTTTCCCCTCTGACATTTCATGTCTTGGAAAACCACAGATGCTTCTGCCAGGGGCACCCTATTCTTGATATAATCTGGAACTCTTGGGACTTCAGTTTTATACATGCTGAGTAGGTTTTAGAACACTAATGCACTGAGCCATTCTCAGACATTTTTAGTTTCTCTTGTAATTAAGGTGGAAAAATGGTTATTACACCAGCAAGAATAAGCTACCTAGCTTGCCCTTTGTGAGAACCGGTGCGATGTTTGTGTGAAGCTCAGTGCGCAGACAGCTCTCTCAGGAGCTGGTGTATATAAATGAGGGTTCCGGGGGCACCCGGTGACCCAGCCCTGCCCAGGCCTGCCCTCTGCGTTTGCAAGGGAGGGCGGCCTCACTCCAGGAAACTTCTTCTGTAAAGGCATTGTAAAGCACTTAGAAAACTATTTCACCTTTCAAGGGTTAAAATGAGAAGTCAGTTATGAAATAGCTAGAATGAAAATACACCCTTTCTCAGTATCTCAAGTCTAAACACTGCATTCAAATTCTTCATAGAAAGATGATAATTAAAAAGAGTCTCACAGAACAGTTTTCAAGGACTTGGGGCTCAGGGCAAGTAGCACCTACTGAAGAGAGGGGAAAGAATGGCCGGGAGGGCAGACCAGCAGAGGAAGTCAAAGAAGTGACCACATGATAGGTTTCAAAATTTCAAGGGAACAGCCAAGGGAGAAAGAGTGAGCGAGAGTGCTGAGGAGTGGGGCAGGACAGCGTGGGACCCTTGGGAGTGTGGGGGGAAGGAGACACCTCTGTATCGCAGAGGTGAGCAGCAGGATCACTGGGTAAGAGAGCCTGGTGACTTGGGTCAGTTTGGGCAGTTTTCTTGTTCTATCTGATTTAGCAGCACGTGGGATGGAGTGCCGTTCTGCCAGGCACTGTGCCGACTTGAAGCCAGTGAAATGGTGGCATTTGCAGGACAGAGGCACCGAGCCTCTTCCCGGGTGGGAACAAGGCAAGGGCCCATACACAAGGCCCCGGTACTGAGGAATGCTGCTGCTCTGTCAGCGGTTCTGTTGGGCCCAGGCAGAAGCCAGGCTGGGTTGTGTTGGCTGAGACGTCTAATAACTTTCATACTGTGTTATAAAAGTGATTTTCTCCACACCTGGCAAATGGCAGATGGTAACTGAGAAAAACAATAGTGCCAGCCTGTGGGAATCATTTTCGAGATGCCCGTTGCACTGCACCATCCATTTTTTTGCAAGAGCAACAAGTAGCTATGGAGGGCTAGAGAACCAAATGCCCTTCCCACGAAAACTGTGCCCAGCTTCTGGGGTTTTTCCTCATTAACAAGTCTGACGGTCAGCAGGTTTCTTGAAGAATTTCAGACTGAGGGTTTTTATATATAGAACTTGTTTAAATGATTTGGTCACTCCACCACAGCTCTGACATGATGGTCAGTCTGATAACCCTGGAAGTGCCATGCCAGGGACTTGGCATTCGGGTCCTTGCCATCTGTCCCAGCCTGCTTTGGGTTGCTGTGCCTTTGGTAAAGGTGTGGGGGTAGGGAGGTGTTCTTATGTTCTCAGCAGTGGAATTTCGGCAGGCTTGTTGCAACATGTCTAAGGGTTAATCAGGTAAGTTGTAATTGCTACTAGGAGAGGCAGCCTAGTTGAATCCTGACACTCAGCATTGCTGGGAAAAGGATCATTTTGGCAATCCTGAGCTGTTTTCCTCTCTTTCCCAAGGATGAGTTCTTAATGTAATGTTATGATCAATAGGTCAGTTGATGTATATTCCTGATCTGTTTTAGTTCTCTTCCTGTTTCCTTAAAATTCTTAGGCATCCCTTCCTTTAAAATGTTATTGGACCAAATTTAAAAAAAGAAAGTGAATAAGTTGATTGTGTTGTTGCTTAGTTCATTGAATTTTACATTGTGTATAAATATCACATTTTCTTTATCCATGCATCTGTTGATGGACATAGAGGCTGCTTCCAAGATTCAGCTGTTATGAATTGTGCTGCTGTAAACATGGGTGTGCATGTATCACTGTAATATGATGTCTTTAATATGTTTGGGGAGGATACCTAGCAGAGGAATAGCTGGGTCAAATGAAATTTCTATTTTTAGTTCTTTGAGGATTATTTAATTGTAAAGGATGGGAGAGGAAGAATTCTTATATATGGTAGAGGTGCTAGAATGTAACAATTTGCAAGCAGTGGTTGTGCAGCATAGTACTACTGCCTGTTGATTTTCTTCTATTTTTCTTCCTCATGGCACAATGTATCCCTATTTTGCAAAATAGTCAAAACTGTTCTCATTGTATATCGTTTAGAGCGTTAGTTAGCCAGATTTTTAAAAAGTGTTTGATGCTATTTTTTATTCCATGAGTGACTCGATTGACTAAATGTAGGCAGCTACTAAACTTGGCAGTTTGTTGCCATCAGCGTGGCCTTGGACAGGAAGTGTTCAGTATAGATATGACTAACCAGTTTCCATGCTTAAAAATAAAGTGGGGAATTTCTGAGAAGAATAGGTCTTTGTCACTCATCTCAACATGTTTGATGAGTGTTAATGTTCAAAGCCGTACACTCTCTTACTTTTTTTCAGACCATCATTTCACCTGTCAGAAAATAAGACCAAGACTTATTTCATGGTGTTGATTTTTTGTTGGTGGTGGTTTTTTAATGTGAAATAAGAAGGTATTTGAAGAGTTGTGAGAATCAGCTAGAGTTAGTGTTCTTTCCTTGTTTGCTCTTTTATTTTTACCACCTTTTAAGTTATCCCCCTCCTGAGGTAAGTACTCTATACCTGCC
>PVJO010003433.1:0-123576 GCA_004026905.1 Hystrix cristata | reverse complement strand
CTGCAAAGTCAGACCGATCAGCTCTCTCCGCTTGGCTGTCACGGGAGGGGTGAAGCTGCCTCTCGGCAGACACCGAGCTCTCAGTTCCAGTCCCAGTTTCACCATCTATTGGCTGAGCGTCCTCAGGCGATATCATACAGTACCTCACTTTTCAAATTTGTATTAATTCTGAGCGACCATAAGAATTACTGGAATCACAAGAGGAAACTACCACCTCTGAGCAGGAAGTTAACACAATCCCTGTCTCTCTTTCTCCTTCCCCACGGGATGAACCCAGATCCTTTGCGCCAAACTGCATTCTCAGACTATTTCTCTCCCTTTTTGTTAAGACAGTGTCACCAAGTCACTAAGCCGCCCGGGCTGGGCTCAAGCTTGCCATCCTCCTTCTCGGTTTCCCTGTGTGCTGGGATTACAGGCAGATGGTACCACATCCAGTTCTGGCTCTTTTCTTTCAATCTCCTAAAAGGAGTTTGGGAAGAGACAGTATATCCTAGTGCATTTATTGCAGAGTCTCTGTGCATTTATATTCAACTGTTTGGTTTTTTTTAATATCAGTGTGTTACTTGTACTCTTAATAATTTAATATTTTCTTTAAAACTAGTTAGTTATAAAAATTTTATATTTATTTAAAAACAAAATTTGCACGCATGGTGGTGCACTCCTGTCATTCCAGCACTTGGAAGCCTGAGGCAGGAGGATCACTGTGAGTTGGAGGCCAGCCTGAGCTACATAGTGAGATCCTGTCTCAAAAAAACAAACAAACAAACAAACAAACAAACAAAACTGGGGGCTTGGGGATTTAGCTCAGTGGTAGAGCACTTACCTACCAAGTGCAAGGCCTTGAGTTCGATCCCCTGCACCCCAAATTTTTTTTCTTAAAAATAAAAAAAAAACAAAATTTGCATCACAAGTGTAAGTAGAATAAAATAACCATCTCTTGCTCTAAATAGGAGGTGCAGCTAGATGCAGTAAGATAAATCTATATTATTAAAGTTTAAGTAGACTTTAAGCATTATATCTGCTCTCTTACTATTGAAAGAGGATCGCTGAGAGTTAAAAAGTTTTTATAGATAAATTCTTATAAAACTGACAATGTTTCATCATTGTAGCAGGAGGAAAGTGGAAAGAGCAAAGTTTGGAAGCTAGAAAAACCAGAATTCTTCTTACTTGACCATTGCACTGGGAGAGTAATTCAAAACCTTTGTGACTTGGTTTCCTCGTATGCAATGAAATATTAATACTCCAGGCAGGATATTTGCATGAATGCAGTAAAGTGCCTGAAGTACTTAGTGAAGTGCCTTGAATTCATAACAGAAAAGCAAAATGATGATGACAGGGGAAATTGCCCCGTCAAAGTGCAGATAAATAAAATAAAGGGCAGGTTGTTTGTGTGCCCAGCCACCTAATTTTCTGGGACAAAGATGTTCTGTGATTCTCATCCCAGACATCTGGACAACCTGTCAGCACATAACTGGGTGGTTTTGAAACACCCCAGAATTATATAATGTTGGATGGTAACCAGGACTATTGGACTTTCTTTTTTGCGTCCTTATTATTATATTGATTTCATTTTTAAACCATTCAAAGTTTAAAAACATTTTTAAAAGACTGAGAAAATACACCAAGCAGAGGAGAAAATGAAATCATTTGCCATCTCACTATCCAGATGTAAAAATTGTGGATATTTTCAAGTATATTCTCTTCAGACTTTTCTATGCAGATTATAGTCGTGTAATTATTTCTCAAGTAGAAAGCTACTCAGCGCTGTTTTGTTATCAACTTTGTTAATCCAATAAACAAAACATGTACTCACACAAATATTTTATCAATAAATATGGCTCTGTAGCATGATTTTCATGGTTGTGATGGTGTGGCTTACGGATGTAGCAGAGTCGACAATTCCCTACTGTTGTCTAGGTTTCTCTCCTCTGGATTAGTATCCGATATTTAAAACAGCGCAGCTAGCTTCTTCCTAAATGAGTTATTAGAAAATAAAATTTCTACTCAAAAGATACAGGCAGTATAAGGTCCTGTTAGACTTTGACATTTTAGTCTTAGGAAATTTAAGTACAAATACAAATTTTTTAATGCTCATGCTCAAACTTGGCAGCATTGCATAAAGATAATTTCGCTAATTTAGGTGGAAACACTATTCTTTTAGTTGATATATTTTTACATACCTGTTGATGGTTTCCACTTTTTCTGGTATGACTTCCATGTTTAGATTTGCACTTATTTTTCTCTGTGAATGTTGATCTAATTCTTACCGATTTGAAAGAAATCTTTATATATTTAAATTAGTGATTTACATGTCATATACATTGCCGCTAATTTTTTCAGGAATTTATTGATTCATTTTTACACATGCCATATGTGATACTCAGACTATTAAAATGTTATATAGTAAAAAAAAATAAAATGTTATATAGTCATATCTATTACTTATTTATTTTATGACTATATATTTGAGATCAAGCTGACAACATGTTACTCTACAAATGATTATATAAATTTTGGATATGTTTCCAGTGCTTCCACAAGTTTGCATATAATGCTATTGTAAAACTTTAAATACTTGTGGTAAGAATCACTGTAATACATCATTCTTCACTTGATTATATCACTTGGGCTCATGGCTAACCTTAAATCTGATGAACTCAAATTTCTAAGTCAAAGCCTGGTCTAGCCCACAAATCACAGAATCATATATCCACCTGACTCTGATATCTCCACTTAGGTGTCTTACAAGCATTTTAAACTTAAGAGGCCCAAAAGCGAGCCCTGATATTCCTTTCAAAACTTGCCTCTCTGCTATGGTTCTAATGTATCCCCAAAGTTCACGTATTAGAAATGCTGACCCCAAACTCATCAGGAGGTGGCCCTCGGGAGGCAATTAGGGTCAGATGGGGTCAGAGTGTGGGCCCCCGGGGCAAGGCTCATGGCTTTTTTTTTTGGAGGGTGATGCTGGGGATCGAACTCAGGGTTTTGCACTTACTAGGCAAGCGCTCTACCACTAAGCTAAATCCCCAATCCCAACGGCTTCAGATTTTAGAAGAGGGCAGCCCTGAGCTCATGTGCTTGCCCTTCTCACCAAGGTGCCTCTGCCATAAGAGGGCTCAGCAAGAAAACACGGCCAGATGCCAGTGCTGTGTGCCCAACTCCTGAGCTCTGAGTTTAATGAAGTTCTATTTTTCATAAATTACCTCGTCTTTGGTATTCAGTTAGAGCAACAGAAAGTAGACTGAGGTGCCCTCTCACATCCTCCCCATCTCAGTTAATGCAAAACCACCTGTCTGATCACTCAAAATATTTCCACAACCTTCCAGACTCACTTTCTTGTACGTCCCCCATCCTACTCATCAACAAATTCTGCCAGCAACAGCTTCAGAACATAGACAGACACCTTACACCACTTGCTCTGCCACCTCATAGCTGTCTCCCTTCTCTACTATTCAAGGAGCCTCCAGTCTGATTTTCCTTTGTGTGATTCTCTGCAAAGCAACTTCAGCAATGTTATTCAGCAGGCATTGGACCATATTTAAACTTTCCAACAGTTTATTATATCATTCAGAGGGAACACTGCAGTCCTCAAATAATGTCTGTCCTCCCTCCCTTTGTCCCTTCCTCCAAGGAATGGCACCAAAACTACAACATGGAATAGACTGGCTTCATTCACTGCTCAGGCCTCCATGCTCTCCTTTATCTCTGCTTAGTAATATGCCCATATCTACATGTTCCCTCCATTCACCTCTTTCACATCTTTTCTCACATATCATCTTCTGTATTAGTCTACTTTCCATTGCTATAGTGACATATCTGAGGCTGGGCAATGTATAAAGGAAAGAGATTTATTTAACTCACAGTGGTGGAGGCTGGAAGTCTAAGACTGAGTTTTTCAGCCTTTGGTGAAGGCTCATGCAGTGGCCCCACATGGTGGGAGCATGAGTGCCCCGGACCACATGGAAAGACAGGAAGCTAGAGAGAAGGACTCAGGCTCAAGCTTGTTCCTTACAACTCTCACGGGAACTAACCAGAGTCCCAGGAGACCTACCACAGTCCCAGTGGCCCAACTGCTGCCTGCTAGACACTGCCTGATGAGGGGTGAGCCTGCGACACTTGGATCCTCCCAACCGCAGCACCTTCCTAGTGAAGCATGCTCTTCTCAGCCTCTTTCACAGTTTCACTTCCTCCAAAGCGTGTGCTACCATTTAACAAGTGGTGACAAATGCTTTACTTTTTAATACTTTTATAGGCACCCCCATACACACCAGAATATATGCTGTATGAAGGCAACATGATGCCTGTTACTGCTCCTCACTGCTGGATTCCTAAATCCAAGAATAGTACCTCGCACTTGGCAGAAACTCAACAAATATCCATTGAATCAGTGCACTAACTCATGGTTAGCATCCCCTCCATTTTTAGGCGGTGCTGGGGACTGAGCCCAGTCTACCACTGGGCCATGGATCCAGGCTGATAACTCCCCCTGTTATTCTCTCTGTCAAACTCAACTCATTCCCCAACCCCTAGAGGTAACTAACAGTAAATAAAGTAAGTTGAAGAACATTATGTAAAAAAATAATTCTTAATGTAAAAAAAAGTAAGTGCCAAAATAAAATTATGGAAGAACACACACCAAACTAAAATGCTGTTATTCCATCTGTAACTTATTATGCTGCAAAGTGCAAGGGGAGAATAGGTTTTTTTTCCCCCAAGTGACTATCCAGTTGTGCTATTATTACAAAAAATTCACTGATCCCCCACTGATCTCTTATGCCCCTTTTAACATATATTACATCTGTCTCTACTCAGGTTCCTGGACAGTCTGTATCTGTAATGCACAATTTTAAAATTATGGGTTTATGGCAAACTTGTCTATCTCCTAGCATTAGCCATCTCTTAGTACACTCTTTCAAAATGTCCCTGGCTATTTTCATGAGTTGATTCTCTCAGATATTTCTTGGAAATAAACTGTTAAGTTAAAGAATTAGAATTTATGAGATTTCGTTGCATTTACAGATTCATTTATGGAGAACTGAATTACAGTCTTTCTACCTTGGAATATAGTATTTCTTCCCAGTAATGCTTGTTTTTCACGGTGCAGAGTCTAGCCATTTTGCCCTCCTTAAATTTGGTACATTTTGTATCAACTTAACTTTTAATTAGTTGTTACTGACCTACAGAGCAGTGGTTCGTTGTTGTGTCTTTATTTTTATTTGAACCAAGGTACTAAGTCCTATTGTTACAGGTTTGTTTTTGTTGTCATTATTGCTGTTGTTTTTACTCCTGTTTGTCTGTTTGTCTCTTTGGCTTTCCTGAGAGTCTCATCATCTCAAAATAGTAACAATTTCATCACTCTTCTGATTAGCCTCTATTCCTCAGAACTCAGAAAGTGTGACGCTGGTTTCTGTATGAGCACTGTAACTCAGCGGGGAGTGCAATCTTATGTGATCGCTCTTGCACTCTGGGAGCAAACCTGGGAAAGCAATCAAAGAATGTAGTACTGACTGACCAGTTGTCTAATCCCACAGCACTGAGTGAGAACCATATGGAATACTCCTCTGGTTTATCTACATAAAGAGACGAGAAGAATCCACTTCCTTTCATCTGGCACTGACCAAAGTCTCACCCCTAAAAGCGTTCACTTTGCCTCACTTCTCGATTTGTATGTGTGGGTGCTGAGTGTTGTCCCAGGAATTTCCATGTCTTGAGATTAGGAAGGAAGTTCCTCAGGGGGAAAGGCACACAGTGTAGGTGTGAAGTGAGGCCTCATCAGACTCTATCAGCAGTGAGTTAGTCTGAGAGCGCACAGGACAGTGCTTGCTGGATGAAACAACAGATGAGGCAATGAAGGGTCTGAAGTGGTGTACAAGAGGTGCTCAGTACAGTCCACCCCTTGGACATAGGATCCTCTAGTGTCTTCCATAATATCTGGCCTCTACGGTGCAGTGTGCAGCCAAACACAATGCCCTCACTTCATTCCCAAGAAGGAAAGGAATCTCAGGTCCTATCTTTCATACAGTCACTCATTGGGGTATCCTGACATGATCTAAGCAAGATTTTATAACATAAAGAAGTAAGTTCTAGTCTGCATTGTTAGAGCTACAATGTGCATCTCTCACTGCTTGCCCAGAGAGTCCTCTGATTTGTCTTGTCAGATGTTTGCAGAAGCACTCTCAGCCTTTCTGATGTGATTTCATATGTGTACTATATATGTTCACCATATGTGCATTTATAGTGAAAGTGGATTTCTTCTAGGCAAGCACAGATTCAGGTATTGCTTTTTAAATGCAGTGCACAGAACAGTGTGTGCTGGAATGAGAGACAGATGACACAACGAAGGTTATGAAAAGGTGTATCACAATCTTTTAGAGTATTTAAATCATTTAAATTTAATGTAATTATCAATAAAGTGAGCATACATGTTCATCCTGATTTGTGTGCTATTTTTCTTTCTATTCTTTAACCTTTTCTGTGCTCTGTTCTGCCTCCTTTTGTATTAAGCGCCTTATTTTTCTCCACTATTGGCTCAATAACCATATCCCTTTAATTTATATTCTTAGTGATTGCTTTAGGATGTATAGTTTTTTTTTTAAACTTACTGTAGTCCATCTTCAAATCATGCTACTTCAGGTACTGTGCAAGAACTTTACAATCAGACACTTCGATATCCTCCACTTACAAATGGCCTAATATTGTCAGACATTTGAATGCTACCAATGTTCGAATTTCACAATTCAGTGTAAATTTTATTTTATAAAGTTGCTTAAAGAGAATAACAATGAGAAAACATTTCTTCTGCAGTTACCATCTCTGGAAGTCATTCCTTTGTGTAGATCTGAATATCCATCTGGTAACGTTTTCCTTCTGCCTAAAGAATTTTATTTAAAATATCTTTCTTAACATTTCATGTAGATATGCTACAAATAAATTTCATATTGCTTCATTGGTCTACACTTTTAGACAGTATCTTTCCCTTTGGATGATATTTTCCTTGTTCTTAGGTTCTGCTCACCTTCCTTTTTTTTTTTTTTAATTTCATGTGCTTCATTTATGGTACCTTCATTCACTTGATATTTGCAAAAGTTAAGCTAGATTATGAACTTGACTGGCTTCAGAGCCACCCAGGGGATTAGTAAAGGGTACTTCTGGGTGTGTCTGTGGAGTCTTGGAGGCATAACCTTGGGGACTCTAGCCCTTGGACCTTTCTTCTGTGGCTCCTCTGGTTCTCTTTCCCCATTCTGCTTCCAGCTTCCATGAACTGAGCAACTATAGTCTTCCATCATGATGCTTTGACCAGTGGACCATGATCTGGACCACCTGAAACGTGAGCCAAATTAAATCTCTCCTCTTTAAATTGTGGTTGTCAGGTATTGTGTCCAGCAATGGGACAGTTGATCAATACAGAAATTGAGTACTGAGAGTGGAGTCTGTACCAGAACATGTGGTTTGCCTTTGGAACTGGTTTGGAAGGGGAGTTTGGAAGGTTTTGGAGATGTGGACTAGAAAAGCCCTAGAGTTGTAAGCATAGCTTGGCGGATGAGTCTAGTTGAAACTCAGAAGAACAGAATGCTGATAGGAGTATAGACTGTAAAAGCCGGGCTCAAGAGGTTTCAGTTGAGAATGAGGACTCTATTGAGAACTAGAAAAGAGGCCTTGCATGTTACATTCCAGCAAAGAACTTGTTTACATTTTGCCCCTTTCTTGAGACTTTGGGGAAGGTCAAATTTAAGTGCAGTGGGTTCATAGTTGAGTGTGCAGTTAGGAGATGGGGACTGGTCAGAAGAGGCCAGTAACTGGGGTTGTGACCTGGAAAGGTATATCACATTTGCTGACTCCTCTCTTCTTTCTCTACTTCTCGGTTGCCATGATGTGAACAGCTTTTCCTCCAGTATGCCTATCTGCCGTGATGTTTCTGCTCAGGAGCTAGCTAAGTACTGAAACTTCTGAAAGTGTGAGCCCAAATAAACCTCTTCTCCTTTAAATTGCAGGTGTCAGATATTGTGTCTCAGTGATGAGGAAAGTAACTAAGTCAGGTTATTGTTATGCATATACCTGACCTTATAGTTAAGGAGCCTTTGGAAGTGGTTCACAGGAGGAATTTGGAAAGGTTTGGAAATAGACAGCTAGAGAAGTCATAGAATGTTGTAAGCGAAGCTTGATGAGGAGTACTAGTCAGAGGTCAGAAAGTGAGTACTTATGGAAGTACACACAGTAAAGGCCAGGCTCCGGAAGTTTCAGTTGGGAGCAAGGCTTCCTTAGGAAGTTAGACTCAAGACCATGTGTGTTATCCTCTGGAAGAAAATTTGTCTACATTTTACTCATGTCCTGAGACTTTACAAGAGATTAATATTAAGGGTGGTACACTAATTAATGTACTGGAGGAAATTTTAAGACACCCCATGTTCAGGCTGGAGCATGAGTACTGCCGGTTGCTTTTAGCCAGACTTACATTGATAATTTGGAGCAAAAAGCAGAACAGAAAAATCTGAAAAACTTAAATTTTGTCCCCAAAGGAACCACATTTAAAATTGGGATTAAAGGAAGTGTAATTGCTGAAAAAATTAGCAAATTAGAAATTAAGGACTTAACTGGGGACAAGAAAAAAGATGCTTTGAGGGCATCTCAGAACTTAGCAAGACTCCACTCACTGCAAGCTCAAAAAGGCAAAAATGCAAACCTTTCATTTAAGAAATGAGCCCAGGTCCTCCTAGTCAAGAAGAGTCATTTAGGGAGTTGGTTCCCTGGTATTCATTTCATCATGCTCAACCATTCAGCTACTGAGAAGCTGCTGCATTCATGGTCCTAAGGAACCCAGCTACTTCTATTGGCAGCACACCTTGGCATTGTCCGTGTGAAGCTGGTTGTTCAGGTATGCAGAATGCAAAAGTCGTGGGGTCGTGGGGGTCTGGAAGACAAGTAATGTGCCTCTGAGAGGTGAGTGCATACAGCTATGGAAATGAAACTGAAGGTGCAGTAGAACCACAGGACATTGGAGATGCCAGGAACATGGAACATTTACTGAGGAGAGCTTCAAGCAACAAGTAGAACCAGTGCAAGAGACAGGTCACATGTGCTGCAAGCAGCAAGACCATGGCACATGGCTGCTCCAGCCCTCAGAGACTCACATTTTCCCACTATGTCCAAGAATTTCGCAGATGTCCAAGGACTACAGGAGCTACCCATGGAGATACAGGATTTGATGTTTGCTCTGTTCAGTTTTGGTCTTGCTTTTCTATCCTTCAGTTCTCCCTTTTGGAATGGGAATATTTACCCTGTACCACTGTGTATTAGGGTTATGTAACTTGCTTTTTTTTTTTTTTTTAATTTTCAAGGATTTACAGCCATGAATTTTCCTTGAGTCTCATAGTAGACTTAGTACTTGGACTATTGATCAGTGCTGGAACTTTCAAGGCTTTAAGTAAAATTTTGGCCATACATGGGATAATTATATCATGTTAGTAGCATTATGACTTTGACTTTATTTGGAGATTAATTATGGTTTAAGGTGATGTGTTCGTGTGTCAAATTGACAAGGGGTGAATTGTGACAGTTAAACTGAATTTTCACTTAGATTAGCTTTAGAGCCTCCTAGAGGATTATTAAACACACTGATGGGTGTGTCTGAGGGAGTCACAGAGGTGTATTATATCTGGTCACTCATCCCTTCTTCATCTCTGTTCTCTTGCTCTACTTCTTGGCTGCCATGATCTGAGAAGCTATGCTCCACATAATGATGTTCCTGCCTTGGATCCAGCTGTGCATGAATTGAACCCTCTGAAACTAAACTAAATTAAACCTTCTTTCTTTAAATTGTGGGTATCAGGTATTTTGTCCCAGGGACCAGAAAGCTGACCAATACAATATTCACATTCACTTTTCTTCTTCAAGACCTAATCTGTATATTTTCAAATTCACATATCATATTGTTATTTCTAAGAATTCCATTTGAGTTTTATTTTACATCTCACTTTTTTCTTATTCTATTTAGTTTTTCACTGCTTTCTTAAACATAGGAAACATCTGTTTTAATGTCCCTGTCTGCTACTTTTATCATCTTTGTCATTTACTTCTAAGGATTAGTTTTTCTTCTATTTATGTTATATATTACCCTGCTCCTCTGAATACCAGTTAATTTTAGATTGAGTGTCAGACATTATGATTTTACATGGCTAGGTGCTGAGTTCTGTTATATTTATAGTGTTGTATTTTGCATGCAGTTGTGTGTAATCAACTGAATGTTTTCCGTGTTTTTTTCAAAAGTTGTTAAACACATCTACAGAAGCTCAATGTCTACAGTTAGTTGAGCTGCACTACTATGAAGATACTCTCTTGAGAACTTGGTTTGATGCCTTACTTGTTACACTGTCCTTATATTCTGGGTGGGAGACATATGGACTACTTCAGTCCCCTGCAGTCTCTGGAATTTTTTGTATGTTTGATGCTTTAGAATAATTCTTCCCCAAATATGGGTCATTCATTTTCATGTATTCATGTATTAGTACTTATCCAAACATGGCTTCTCTCTGTCTGTCTGTCTGTCTGTCTCTCTCTCTCTCTCTTTCTCTTTCCCTTTCTCTCTCTCTCTTTCCCTTTCTCCAGCCTTCCCTCCCTGTATTCTGATACTGTATCTGATACTGTATTTTTCAACTTCTAGTCAGCTTTACTTCTCAATCTCTTCTCAATCTCTCTAGATCTATTCATTTTCTCTGCTTGTTCTACAATGCTAGGCAGTAAGTTAGTAAGCATTCACTAGCTTATTTGTTTCCTTTTTCCATTTTTACACATCTTCTTGTCCAACACTTTTTCCAAAACACTTTTTTCCCATAAGTTCAAGTGATTTAAGGAAGAATAATAAAATATGTTCCTTGTCATACCCATATGTTCCAGAAAAGGAAACCATATGCACATCAATTATACTTTAGAAAAGTTTACTGTTAAATTGTTTTGCTTTTTTTGTTTGCAATGCCAGGGATTGAACCCAGGGCCTCGCACATACTAGGCAAGTACTCTACTGCTGGGCTAAAACCCCAGCCCTAAAGTTTGTTTTAGAAAAAAATTAAAAATGAGAAGTGTTTTGTATTAATCCTATTCAGGGTATTTGCTAGAAGCAGGTACTTTCTGAAAATCCTTGCTTCTTTTAATTATGAGTTAGATTTCAAGTTTGACTCCAGATGTTTGAAGTCAAGTTTAACTTCAAAACTATAAGTAGACATTTGTGGTGTATTTTTTTTTTATTTCAATGATGGTCAAGAGAAGAAGGACAATTGAGATAAGTCTGATGAATTTAGTTTGGAACTCATGATTAAGGTGCTATTGAATGCCAGGTGAAGACAGTGAGAAATTAGATGGGCTCTCAGGAAGATTCTGAACTGCATATAGAGATTTGAGAGTCGCCAATACAGAACTGGTGTTGATGGATATCAGGATGGAATATATATCCAGAGCTCACAAGAAGAATCAGAGGTAAAGAGGGTGGAGGGTAGAATCCTAGCAGGAAGGCAGAGAAAAATAACTTGCAAAGGCGTATAACCTGCAAAATTGCTGCTAGATATAAAGTTTGTCAGTTTTCTCAAAAAAAATCTAGCATTTAGATGAATAAAGAGAGTACAGTAATCGCATGTGTTATTTGTAATAATGCTGCCTGGCAGGCTGTTTCATAAGCATTTCTTGCCATTCTTCTCACTCTTCCCACTTGTACTCTCCCCTCAAATCGGGGAGAAAATGTTCAGGCCCAGGAGATTGAGGCTGAGATGCCTGCATGAGTGGGGTACTGCCTGAGATCACATCCAAAAACCCTTCTGAATCTAATTGACTATGAGAAACTGATAAAACACAGATTTTGTAATAAAATAACAGCAAAAAACAATCAGAAAACTTTATGAGGTGCTCTGCCACACACATTGTTAAGGTCGAAATAGCAGCTCAGTATTTTTTCCATGACTGGTGTAAAGAAATTCCTGGAAAATATTGTAAACTGGGTTGGGGCTCCTTGGTTATGTAACTCATAGTTCTCTTTCTTCTCTCTCCATCTGAGGTTGAAGAACAGGGAGGTTAGAAATGAACTACTCTTTATGTGGTGAGACAGTTTGGTTGTCGAAATTGTGCCTCTATTCAAGGTTTTGGCAGCTAGTGGAGACTTGCCTTCCCTGAATAAAGCATCTATGAAAAGGAATTAGATTGGTCTTTGATTTGATCACAACCTTTCCCAAGAGATGTCATTTTTTAGTGAAAGCGCTAACTTCCACACAAAGCTGAATTCAGTCTTATTTGAAAGGCTACAGTTGAAAAATTTAGGATTATATAGACAGAATAGCTTCTCTATTTAAAAATATTCTTTATTGGCATCAGAAAGATAGTCACTTAGAGGATGAACTAGATGGTGAGTTAACAATTGTTGATATGCTTAGGTGTTTAAAACATGTTTTTCATTCCAAACTACCCAGTGAAGTGAAATATATTATTCTATTTTTCTGCAAGGCAAAATGCCTCCAAGGACTCAGTAACTTGCTCAAGGCCAGTGCTTGAGCTAGTGCACCGTGATTTGTCCGGTCTGCGTCATAAACCCTTCTCTTTCTGTGTTTCATGCTGCCTTCATAGGACAGGAAGATAGTCTCTGCTGTGGTCCAAAAACCCAGAGATCACACTGCTCTGAAAGGTTCAGAAATAAAGACAGTGGAAAACAAACCTAATTTTTGTACCACCTAATAAGACAGTACATTGTTTTTACTATGGAAGCACGTAAGTACATGGAATGAGGTAATTTAGCTCACCACATAAGCAAGAAACACATACGCAAGATTTAATTTGAAAGCATTTGGATTCCAATGTTAAATCTGTGTGTACTAACTGCGTTGAGCCTCAGTTTCTTCGTTAGAATAAATGAGGTGGTAATGTCCAACTTGCAGCATGTGTGCAGAGATCTGAATGTGCATCTGGCCTTAGCAATGCCCCAGAAGCCTCACTCTTGACAGTAATTTGTATTTTTAAAAGTCCAGAAGCAGTTCATTAATAGAGCACTTGAAAAGAATGTCAAACCATAGCCCCTTCCTATGGTTTGATATACTGGCGCCGATCCAACAACTCATGGCAAGTAAACAGAGGCAAAGTGTGAAGGCAGAGATGACACGTAAAAATGACAACCAGCTAAAGAACAGGTCCACAAATGGTAATGGTGGGTGAAGACTGGTATCATTTCCGTGCTGAAAGGAAAGTGGCCTGCAGCAGCTCCCATATTTGCTGGGCTGGGCAAGTACATGGGGATCAGGATGGAGTAGAAAGGATTAAACTGTATTTTAAATGTAAAGTGCATAGCATCACCCCTATCTTGAATAGCTCTCAAGTACTGGGAGATAAACCACAGAGAGACAAAGGGGTGGCGACAATGGGAGCTGTGGCCGTCAAGCTGGTGCGTTTCATCTTGACATCACAGCAATGCACGGAGAAGAGCCATAATATTTGAGCATTACTTTGGGAAAGCTGGCCTGGCTATGATGTGCAGGGTGCAAGAGGGGACTGCACATTGCACTATCAGACAGGAAGCTGATGCAGAAGCCCAGAGGGAGCAGGATGTGAATCTGAGCTGGGCTGCCAGCAGCAGGGGTTAGACCAACGGGGTCAGAATTGGAGAACACTGTGGAGAACGCCTGCTTCTGAGATAAAAATTGATTAGGGATTGGAAGAGAGGATGAAGACTTTGAAATATTTAATTGGTGGCTGCAAAGGTGGAGGGGACAGTGACTGAGATAAACCTCATCATGACGGGGTCGGTGTGCAGGGCTTGCTATAGTCTGGATTCAGACTATGGCTTGTCCTCTAGGGGCCATGTTAAAGTTTTGGTCCCAGCTTGCCGCTGCTGGGAGATGGTGGAAACCTTGACAGTAAGAGGTCTTTAGGGCATTGTGGGCATCTCCTTCAATTAAAGGGGCCTGCCAGACCCTGGTCTCTCCTTTTGCTTTCCGGCCACAAGGTGAGCACTTTCACTCCACTACGTGTTCCTGCGCTGATGTGCCGCCCAAAGCAACAGGACCAAATGACCATGGACTGCAACCCCTGAAACCAACAACCAAAGGAAGGCTCCTCTCTAAGTCGATTATCTCAGGTATTTGCTATAGTGCGTCTAGCTGTGAAGAGCAATAAGATAATAAAGAAATGAAAAAGGTTAATAGCGTGTAAAGAAGAAAATGTAGTTGGACAAGAATAGGAAGATTTCTGGTTTGAACTGCTGAATGTTGGGTTAGATGAAAACTTTTGTGTGACATAAAGGAAAGGAGAACTGCAGAAATAGGGTACTAGCTACATTTTCTGTGCACCGTGTACCAGGTGCTCTTCTATGAGCTCTACATGTGACACATAATTTGACTCCCACGACAATCTGCAAACTACTTACTACTATCAGTATCTCTATTTTATAGGAGAGGAACTTGGGGCACAGAGGTGATGAATACGTGCACCAAGGTCATGTTTCCAGTGACTGTGAGTCTGGTTTCAAGCCAGCAAATCTCACCCCAAAGCCTTCACTCTTGTTGTGAAGCCCTTGCCTAGAGCTTGTAACTACGACAAACACTAAATAAAATTCATGTAAGTACAGTATGAAAGTGTTTCATAAATGATGAACATTGTATCTTTAAATTGCTATTCTATTTTTACAAATAAAGAGGTTGAGATAAATGTCTCTTGATGGGTTATACGATTGCGATTGCTGCGTGGCTGACTTGGGACGCACTAGGCTGGCTCCAGGGCCTCTGAAGGCCATTGTTGTTATCTATTGGTCCTGTTTCTTAGTAAGGCCTGTTTGAGCGTGTGGGTGTGATCTCAGCAAGGAAAGCATGTGTTCAACAAGCGTTAAATGAATGTCTACCAGGCCGAACAACGACAATCAGGGTAATTCCACATGTTGACTACAGTACGAAAGGAAGACTTGGTAGTTGATATTTTCTCCAGTTCACAGCACACGATTTGATCCCTAGTGCATTTCGAGTGTGTGCTAAGACAAAGAAACAGATCAAGAAGACAGAATCCATGTCAAGCTTCTCTCTCAAAGAAAGTAGCAATGTTGCAGAGATTTGTTTACTTAGATTTCAATAAATATTTAGTCATTCTGTATTATCTAAATCCCATTTTCCTGCCAGGTCATTTTATTACAGAAATTGACTTTTCCGTGGACATTACACCATGTGCTCTTCCCCCTACACGTACCTAGAGACTCAAGTACTGGGTAAAATCCTAATTTAAATAAGTAGTGATGAATAAAGGCGATGTACTGAAGAAATGGCTAAATCAAATGTGGCTAAGAAAATGATACTTCAAAAGTGGTTTCATCTAATATGAGAATTGAGCTTTGGCCAGTTTTCACACCTCAGCACCTTGACTGTATTGTATTTCTAGAAGGTAGAGAATATTAAACATTGTTAATGATTGATGGCATCTCAGCTTTCAAGTGCTACATCAAACAGACATTTAAAAGACAGAATTTTATTCTTTTAAAGCACTCCAACAGGACCTTCTTATTATTAAAAAGCTAATGCCCTAGATTTACTACATTTAATCCAAATTTGATCCAAGAGTGAAATTCCTTTTGGCAGAATCATCAATAATTTACTGCATCACGGGCTTTCCTTTCTAGGGCAAAAATATTGGCTAGGGGCGTTCTGGCTGACACATTGTAAAATAAAGCTGGCAAATGGATTGTATGGGACTTTGCCAATTCTATACCCATCAGAAGATTCCCAAGTGAATCAATATGGCTTTCCTTTATAGCCACCCCCTGGGAACTGGTATGTACCACTGAGCATCCAAAAGGACTTAGAACTGTGGAAATCTACACCTGTAATGGATATGAGTGGTCATGTAACTTACCCACTCTCCTAAATCAGGAATTATTTTATTGTAAAATTTCCCTGATACATGTTCACCCGGGTTCAATTGAAGTTGGTATTTTAGACGGTTACACTTTCATTATTCATTAGCTCTGAATGCCAAACAGCTGATAAATACCTCTGGAGCACTTCAACTCATTGGCTCTCATTCTCTCCTCTGAGGTCACAATGAACTTAGCTGTCCCCTCTTTAGAATGCAAGCTTGCAGATGTTCATGTCATTTCCTGGGAAAATACAACCGGCTCCTGCAACTGAGCTAGTTGGTCTTTCCTGGATTTTCTCTAATTTGTCAGAATCCTTTAAAATTGTGAATCTCAAACTACAATCTAGGTAATCAGTTTTAAAACACTGCCAAACAGTCGATTGTCCAATAGTGATGAATACAATTAATCCCATATGGTATCTCCAAGTAATTTCTAGTGGCTTTCCAAATGCACTACTGAGGGAAACCCTAATGTTAACTGCAGACTTTCATGTTTCCTAGGCTCTGATAGCATTTCTGGACTCTTCAATATTGCTGTGTGTGCATGAGGCGGGAATGGCAACAAGTCAGTAATACTGATACCTTAAAGGACCAGGGGAGTGACCAGCTCTCGAAGTCTTTACATGGAATTATTGACAGAAAAATCTAAGGAGCCTTCTTGTTTGTGTTTCCCAAAGTTCTTTAAGGGTACAGTCTATTTCCTCCCTAAAAAGATTTTCACTCACTTAGTTCTATGTATTCTCTGCTATTTAAATATTCATAGCCACCAGTGACCAAGCAAAAAAATATTCTGTCACATTGAAAAATCGTATCTTAACTTTCAAATGGCTTGTTCAAATATTCTTCCTAAACTAGTTGGCGTCTCAGAAGGTGGTAATAACAAGGATGATAAAATAATAACAGACATGATTTTAAAAGTGGTATTTTGTTGTTTTATATTTTTAAACTATTCTTAAACTATTTCCTTTTCTCACTATGAAATTCTTGGCATGATTGCTAATTTTTTAGCTGAGATGACAATCTCAGAACATGTAAGTAGCATGCCCAAGAACACTTGATTAGTATATCATGCTGAATCCAGAACTTTTTTTTACTACAAAGTCTGAACATTTTCCTATGCAAGATGCACTTTGGACAAATTTGTTCTTATTTATTGTCTTAATCACTTTCCTTGTCACTGGGACAAAATTGCCAACACCTACATCTTACAGAAGGAGAGATTTACCTTGACTCACGTTTTTAGTCCATAGGCAACTGACTCCAAGGCAGGAAAAGCACAGGGGAAGGATCTGGTGGAGAAAAGCTGCTCGCATCATGGCGGTCAGGAAGCAGAGAGAGAAGGGAGGCACCTTGGAAGGAGAAAGACCGCTCCAAGTCACACCCTAAGGGGAAGCCTCTAACCTGGTCCCACCTTCTAATAGCAAGTCAACTGTAATACCCCATAATCTGGTCACCTTCCACGAGCCCTGCCTGTTAACACATGAGGTATTGGGAAGATATTCCAGATACCAACCACAACACTCATCTTTTTAATGAGGCTGGCAGGCTGGGTTAGCAGTAGTTCCCTTCTCTACCCAAGCCCCAGCCCCAGCTGGACAGTCCCTCTTCTATTGCTACAGCTCTGAGTATTCCACTACTGCCCTCTACTCTGCCCATTCAGAACCACATCAGCAGTGGTGTCCCCCATTACTAGTCCCTACGTCTTTCTTCATCCTCTGCTGTTTCTCTTAACTGTCTGCCTTCCACTTTCCTGTCACTGGCCCTGGAGCAGACGGTGTCTCTGCTACCTGTCTAGCTTGTGAGGTGAGCTTGGGTCTAAATGATGTTCAGATAAGTAGTCTGCCCCACACCTTGAGAGGAGCAGTGACTAAGCACAACAAGATAGAGCTCAGAGCCTCCTCTGTGTTTAGGGTTATTGGAAATAATTTCTTCTTTTGATACTCAGCCAAGTTTGGTTATTCACCCATCCATATTTGTGTTAAAACAGAGCTGTTTTTTTTCTTTCCTTATGTTCTTAATAAAATTTCAATCGTGCAACTTAACATCAAATGTATGTGGTATGCTTCCCAATAAATATATGTGGGAATGTATACCAAGAAATGAAGCCAAAAGAGGGAATATAGAAAAGTTGGTTTTTGAAATCATTTGCCTAAATCATTTAATAAATCCTAAAAGCAAAAAGGGGAAGTAGCCCATCTACACACATGACCATGATGATTAGAATGCTCTGCCGTGTTTCTGTCTCCCCAAATCAAACATAGTGCCTTTTGCTCATCATAAGTTGTTAACATATGTGCGGCATAATCACATCACTCAGACTCATGTATAGGAAACACGGGTCATTTTAAGGATCTTTTAACAGAGAATTCAGGGCTTTCTGAAATGTTCAAAGGGCTTGCAATGTGAAAAATACTGGTATCTTGAGGAATACTCCAGAATAGCCCAAGAACGATACCCCACATGCTGAAGAGCTGCCACTTCTGCCACAGTCAAAATATGGGGAGTGTGGGATGGTTCCTGCACTCTGAAGTTCAGTCCAAGCATCAGCAAGCCAGATGAAGAAACCTCTGCTGCCGTCGCCACAACCTCACGGCCTTCAGAAATGTGACACTGAATGTGTACTGAACAGAAATGTGTACTGAACACCGGACCTGTGTGCAGTGCTGCAATTATTTCATCGCTTAAGCCTAGAGACAAGTTGATAGACTGCCACTTCAGGAAAAAAAAAAAAAAAAGACCAAATAGCAAGAATGAAAATGACCACCTTACTCCATTTTAAACTCCCATGTGAAAGAAACGAATTCTTAAATCTTCATTTGCATGCTGAATCCCAGCTGCAAATCACCCTGAGCAAAGCGTTTTTGAGCTTTCTGGCTTTTCTGGCAGGAAGGAAGGTGAGGTGCACCAGAAGGCTGCGGGACTGTGCAGGGTGCTCAGCCACTCACTGACTGTCCACCCCGGCAGTGGAGCGGGAAGACAGCTTTAGCATCAGATAAACCTATTTCTATTATTTATTTGCTGTGTTACCTTGGTGAAATCACATACCTACATTTAGCCTCAGTTTTCTCCTCTCTTAAATAGTGGAGTGGAAAGTACTTAACCAGGTCACTGGGAGGAGCGACTGATCTCTATATGTAAACCGCCTATCATCACTATACCGTGGTTCCCAAACTAGGTTATAAGTGCCCTGGAACACCGTAGCAAAACCACAGGGGCATCTCTGGGTATCTAAATCTTCCACAAAAACATAAAATATTTGAGAGTCATTAGATCCGATGCAAAAGATTAGCTTCAAGTAGTTGAGGTCAAGTTCATCTCAATACTAAATTATGCTATATTCCTTCTGGTAGTGTCCTCTCTTTTTGAAAACGGGCCATCAGCAGTTACAATGATGTCAAGCTTGTATCGCACAAAATTCGGCGTGAAGCTGGCAGTGTTGGATAGACTTTAAGGTCTGAGAAAACATATGATGTCCAGTAGATACACAAACCCCATTAGTTTTAAGAACTGATTGGTGCTCTGCCACTCTGGATTTGCCTGTTGAAATCATAATCCCCAGTACCTCAGAATTGGCAGCATTTGGAGATGAGGCTTTGAAGAGTGATTAAATTAAAATAAGGCCCTTTGGGTGGCCCTAATCCAATATGACTCTTCTCCTAATAGGAAAAGAAACTCTGAGAGACAAAGAGACGCCAGGGACGTGCCTGCACAGAGAGAAGATTGTGTGCAGACAGGGGGAGGAGGCAGCTGTCTGCAAGCCTTGGAAGAGACCAGGAGAGACCAACCCCAAAGGCACCTTGACGCTGGACTTCTGAAACTGCTGGGGTTCCAGAATGGTGAGAAAATACTTTTGTTGTCTAACCCACATGTGGTATTTTATTATGGCACCCTGTGATGGTTAATTTTAATGTATCAACTTGGCTGGGCCCTGGGGTGTGCAGATATTTGGATAAATATCTCTCTGTGAAGAGGTTTCTGGATGAGACTGACATTTGAATTGGTAGACTGATTAAGGCAGACTAGTCCCTCTACTGTCGGTGACCCCAATCAGTTGAAGGCCCAAATAGAACAAAAAGCTGAGTAAAGAGAATTTAGTCTTTGTGCCTGGCTGTTTAAGCTGGGACACTGGTATTCTCCCACCTTTGGGATGAGGCTTGGACTGGAACCTACACCGTTGCTGTCCTTGTCCCCTGGCTGCTGACTGCAGATTGTAGATCTTAGCAGCCGCTGCAGTCATGCAGACCAATTTCTTATAAACACCCCATTGGTTCTGCTTCCCTGGAAAACCCTGAAAGATCAAAGATATAAACATTGAAACAGAAACATTGAACCTAGTGAATAAAATAGGTAAAACACTTGAAGTCGGAAGTATAGGAAAGGATTTCCTAAACGGAACTGCAATTGCACAAGGAATAACAGCAAGAATCAACAAATGGGATTATACCATATTAAACAGCTTCTGTACAGGAAAAGAATCCATTATCAGAGTGTATTAGTTACTTTCCTAGAGTCAGTGGTTTGCAAGAGAGCAGATTTAATACAGGACAAATACAAGTTACAATACTTACATACACAAGCCAAATGCAAGAAGAGTGCAGAGCATCTATCTATGTGCTAGAGACCCAAAAGATCCAATCAAGGGCTGGGAGCCCACAGCACTGTCCCATGTACATCCGTGTCTACACTAAAAGGCTGAAAAAAAATCTATACTGCATATAGATTGGAAAGATAGAAGGATACGATGCTTGCAGCAGACATGAAGACCAGAGCTCCGCTGAAGTAAACAGCAGCCATCCACGATGACAACAAGGCCCCAAGCTCCTCCTTCAAGGAGAACAGTCAAGTTCCCATCAGGAGAACCAGCCACAACAGAGCTTCTCCTGGGAAACATCCAGCCCCCGTCTTCTGCTCCTGTTCTCCTTTATGTTGTGTTGGCAACGATCATCAGGTGGATCCTCTGTGCCCAAAAACACACCAACTCAGTCCACCTGGGTGTTCCTGCTCAAGGTGACCACAATAATAATTCCAGAGTAAAGAAACAATCCATAGAATGGGAAAAATTTTTGCCAGCTATTCCTCAGACAGAGGCCTAAAATGCAGAATATATAAAGAGCTCCAAAAATTAGACAACCTAAAATAAAAGACTAAGTCAAGAAATGTGCAAGTAAAATGAACAGACACTTCACAGAGGAAGAAATACAAATGGCCAAGAAATATATGAAAATATGTTCAACATCTCTGGTCATTAGAGAAATGCAAATTAAAACAATGCAAAGAATCCATCTTACTCCAGAAAAAATGGCAATCATTAGGAAATCAAACAATAACAAATGCTGGCAAAGCTGTGGTGAGAAAGGAACCCTCCTACACTGTTGGTAGAAATGTAAACTAGTACAACCATTATGGAAATCATATGAAGATTTCTCAAAAAACTAAAATTAGAAATTGCATATTACCCAGCTAATCCTCTTCTAGATATCTTCCCCAAAGAACTGAAGACATCATACCACATCTGTACATGCATACCAATGTTACAGCAACACAATTCATAATAGCTAAATCCTGGAAGTACCCTGTATACCCATCAGCAGACTATTGGATAAAGAAAATGAGTCATCTATACGTAATGGAATACAATTCAGTTATAAAGAAAGACAAGAGACATTTGTAGGAGAATGAATACATCTGGAAAATATAAAGTTGAGTGAAATAAGTCAGACCCACAAACTTGAATACCATGTGGTACCTCTCATTTGAGTGAGGCAAAATACAAACAAAGAGAATAATAAAGGATGGATAGAAGGAGACAAGGGGATGGATCTCTTGCAATAGGGAAGTGGTCCAAGGGAACAGGGCAAGGGGGAACGAAGAGGGGAAGAAGAAACAAGTAGAATAAGGATATGCCATGTACAGGAACCTAATAATCTCAATGAAGGTAAATATTATATACCATAAACATGCACTAGGATTAGTAATATCAACAAGAATGAAAATGGGGAAAGGGGAATTAGAAGAGGAGGAAGGGAGAGGGAAGGGATTAAAAAATTCAAGATGTGTTATGTACATGTACCCACTTCCCAAGATGATTGCAAATTTCGTGTACTGCAAATATGCACTAATAAAAATATTAAATGTGGTTACTTATGAATAAACCATATTTTCAATTTATATTCATTATTTTTTCAAATATTTACTAAGTTGTAAAGACCTAAATACTTATTAAATTGTTTTGACCTAATTTCCTAGAAAATAGAATTCTTACATATTTCTTTAAGTCTAGACACATCATAAAAAAGTTACTGAAACACACTTCCAAGAACTTGAGAAACTTTAGGAATGGCTGACTTGATAAAGCAATAATAGATAACAATAACACAGCGATTGTTATGATGAATGGGAAAGACTTTTTCTATTTTAAAACGCAGTCGCTTGTAGTATGAGGAAATAATTAAGACCAGGAAAGAATTGTGAATTTCCCTGGAAGAGTCAAAAGACTCTTTCAAATAAAGATGCCTGTAGCAGAATTATACAAAATGGCTTAAATTAGCAGAAACCTTGTGAGGAAGGTAGAATGATGGAGGACGAAGTACAGAAGAGAGATAAGAGCAGAGGCTACCTCCACCAAATTGTCTGCCTCTAGTCTAAGGAGATAATTGGCTGGATTTCTCATATATTTCACCTATTGCTGGTAATTTTTCAACTTTAGAACTAATACTTAATATTCAAGCCAATGCAATTACAAAACAGGAAGAAATAAATGGCTACAAGAAGGAAGACACGAGGAGCCGCGGTAGCCACTGTGAGAGCTGAGAGTCACCCTGCCAAGCTCAGGATGAGCCCAGCCCTGGGGCAGGCGCCACAGGTTCCTCCTGTGCCATACTGACCAGCCTGCCAGCTGTCCCCCTCATGCTCGCCTCCGTCCGGTGCGGCCTGTGACTTGTGGCCCGCACCCTACAGCAACCCAGGCCTGTAGTCAGGAACACACCTACCTCCTCTCCAGCCGTGCTGCCCCTCCACACACTCCGGGGGCTCCCTGTGTGCCAGCTGGAGGCAGGTCACCGGTCAGCCCTCCACTCTGCCAGGATGGCACCAACAGTTGGGGCAGCACATGACCCCCGCCACGGCCAGGCTGGGCATTAGAGCGTGTGCTCATGAATACAGGTGGATCCCGCGCTCCACCTTCCCTGACCGGGCTCTCTCTGGGCTCCGCAGGCCTTGCCGGGGCCCAGCCTGCCACACCTCCTCCTTCTCTGGCCTCTGAGCTTGTAGGAATAAGAACAGGAGGCAGAGGCTACCCGCCGGGCCAGCCAGCCTCCACTCTGTCAGCACCCTGTCTTACTTTGGGACCTGACCCGGGAGCTGTGCTCGCCATAGTGTCGCCTTTATGCCCATCAGGTGCCCGCGTCTGCCCGGGAAGCCAGGCTCTCCTCATGAGCTGTTGGGAGCCATCCGCAGAACTGCAGCCTTCTGCTCCGGGTGCTGCAGTTCCCCACGGCTGCTTCCGGGAGACATGATGCTGTTAGGCTGGGGCGCAGGGACCCGTTCCAGGAGGCACGCTGCACCCCTGAGACTCTGCTTCGGGTTTTCCTGCAGAACACACTGCTAGTCCCCACCGCATTCCGGCTGTCTCAGCAGGGCTGGCCCTCGAGTTTGGGAACCCTGTCTAGAGCACAAAGCGGCAGCCCCAGAGAGCCAGGCACAGCAGGTTGCTTCCGGATGCTCCCTGGAAAGAAGGCTTGCAGAAGGAGCTGACAACGGGCTCAGTGTCCCTTTGATGAAAGTCAGGGCACACGGGGCAGCACAGACCGCCTTGCTGGAAGCCAGCACCCACCCGCTGGCGGGCCAGGCTCTTGGCCAACTCCCCACCTCCCCTCACTGGCTCCCCAGGCGCGTTGGCAGCTCCCCGGGTATGAGAGACCTGGCCTCCCGGACAGGGCTCCTGTGCCCAGAGCACAGAGCAGCCCCTGGGCTAGAGGGAGGCCCGACGCTCGGCCCTGCCGCCTCTGTTGGCCACAGTCAGCAGAATCTTGGCGCGGGTGTGCATCTGGGGTGTGCCTGTGGCACCACCATCCTCAGGGCAGGAATGGCTGATGTCATCTTCACGTTGAACACACCCCTGCTGTGGGCAGGAGGAGGCAGGAGGAGGCGGCCCTCCCTGGACCCTCTCGGGGGCACTCTGGATTCTGCCCTGCTCCTCGGCTGCTGGTCACGGTAACTAAGCACCCAGACGAGGGAGCTGGCACTGCCAGCCCCCTGGAAGAATCCCGACCAGTCCAGCGTCTTGTGAGGAGGGGTCCTGGCCCTGCCAGTTTCCACTGAGGCAATACAGGCTCCTCAGCTTCAATAAATAATAAAAAAATTTAAAAGGCCAAGCTTCTACGTCCTCACCGGTGTCAGGAAATTGGTATTCTGCTTCTCTAGAAAGGGAGGCTTTGCCGTTCGGTCTGCCGGGCTCCTATAGGGAGGGGAGCTGCAGAGGGAGAGGAGGCTCCCGTGTCCTCTGGCCGTAGCGAGCTGGGAGAAGGAAGGAAGGGCACCCTGGCCGTGCCGCAGAGCTGCCACAAAACGCCGTTAAATAATGCCGCGTTCTAAATGTCAAATAGGATCTGCCCAAGTGTGTGCCACGCAGGGAAGGACTCAGGGTGAAAGACAGCAGGAGACAGAGGCTGTCTGTATGCCGAACTGGGACTTTGCTGAAATTCTCAAAGTGGACGAGTCACTCACTCCCCCCACTCACTGAGAGCTCATCTTGCATCAGGCACCGACCTAGACATCTCACACACGTCCGCTCATTCAAAACTCACAAGGAATTCAAGGAATCGACACTCTAGTGTCTGTTTCGAGCTGAGAAAAACCTCTTCAAAGCCTCACAGCTGGTGAGCAGGAGGAGCCAGAACACAAACGCAGCGCTGGACTCCTGCACGGTCTCTGCCACACTTCCTTGTGTCCATGTAGGACAGTTCAGATTAGCCTCGAGCTCATGATTCCCCTTGAAAGAGCACCAAACTGACGATTCTCAGCTGCTATGGTCTGAATATTTGCGTCGCCTCCAAATTCACAGGTTGACCGTGATCCTCACTGTGACAGTATCAAGAGGCTGGGTCTCTGGTGCCGGGGATCGAACCCAGGGCCTTGTGCTTGATAGGCAAGCACTCTAACCACTGAGCTAAATCCCCAGCACTGGGATTAATGTTCTTATGAAAGAGGCTCTAGAGCTGCCTTGCCGCTTCGACCACGAGGTCACAGTGAGAAGCTGCCATCTACAACCCAGACCCTGAATCTGCCACTGCCTTGGTCTTGGACTTCGAGTGTCTAGAGTTTTAAGCAATAAGTTCCTGTTGGCTATAAAGCACCCAGTCTATAGCATTTTGTTACAGGCCCTGAACAGCCTAAAGCTGATGTCTACCTTCCTCCTAAAGCCACTCCTCCTTCAGCCTCTCCTGGTACCTTGTTCACGGTTTTCCCCAATGCCGCACACTCTTCTTGGAGAACCCATTAGTGGGTTTACATCTTTATCTCTTAACCATATTTGCTGGTTTTGTCTGATTTTGATGTTGGTTCTTTCTACTGTGATTTCTTCCTGGCCGGGTGATGCATGTCCAAGCTTGCCCCAGCCCCAGCTCTGTCCGACTTGTGTCTTTCCTGTTTCACTCACTTATTCATTTAATGACTCTTCATCGATGTAATGTCCATGCACTGTGCTAGACATTAGAGTTGACAACAGTGACTATGACGACGTCTCAACCTTCAAGAGTTTATAGCCTGGTGGGGGGAGGGGAAGACAAGCAAATAAATAATTTACGTAGAGAAATATGTTTAAACAGGGGTAGATATTTATATAGAGGGGGCCTTTAACCCAGTCTTGGAGATCAGGAAAGATTTTTCTCAGGAGTCGATATCTAAATTAGATTGAGGAAGGTGGGTAGGAATAATCCAAGATAAAGGGAGAGCAGTTAATGTGGTTAGAGGTCAGATGGGAGTTTGCGCATGTGCACATGTGTGTATGAATGCGTACGTGTGTGTGTGTGTGTGTGTGTGTGTGTGTGTGTGTGTATGTTTCGGGAGGGGGTAGCAAAGGTAGAGAGGTAAGTGATATTGAGGAACTTACACTTCATCTTGAGAATAACAGAAACATTGAAGAGTTTACAGTAGGTGGATACACTTGCTCTCTGGGGGCACCACCTTCGCTGCAGTGTAGACAGTCATAACAGTACTATACCCAAGGCGGAGAGACGAGTCTGAGTGCCATGGCAGCCATCCAGGCAAGAGACAAACTTAGGAGTTGGCAGAAGGAATGTATCTGGTATTCTAGACAATTTAAGGGCTTGGAGATGAGAAAATATTCTTAATATTCCTGCTGGTGCCACTAATAACCCCGTGGAGTTTGGAGAATTGGCTGGAGATATTCACTTGGGGCCCTTCTCACCTCCTTAGCTTCCATGGTAACACCTCGTTTTTCAGTAGATTTTCATTTTCCTCTTTGTGGCTCCTTGCACCTCACCAGTTATTACCTGACCTTTCATCTCCCGAAGCCTGACTAGCATGCAGACAGCTTCCCTGGATGTTTTAGCTGACAGAGGTGATCTAAAGTTCCCTGCTGTTGCCTTAAAAGAAAGGGATTAGAATACCGAATCTTCTCCACCTTAAAGGAAGGATGATAAAATAAGTGCTGGGGGAGGTGGTAATGAGAAGACCATACTGACTCCTGGTTTCCATCTGTACACACTCAAAACGCCTCTTGATGAGAAATCCTATAGGTCTTGGAATTTTGTATCTAAGAATATTTTTTAACTTGAGATACCATGTGGTCCAAATTGAACATGGCCAGAATTTCTGCAAGAAAGCACGAGAACTTTCCGTTTTTCAATGTGATTGCTGGTGAAGGAAGAACAGTGATTATTTTATAAACTTTTGAGATAGCAGAAAGAGAACTGGACTTGTTGGAAATCTGAGTCGGGAATTGTATTCCACCACTCAGGAGATACGCAAGATAATCATCCATCCATCACGGGGTTTTTCATAAAGCAAGTCAGAAAACATGAAGCCAGATTGGTTCCCATGTCTAGCACTTAATTGAACTTGCTGTTTTCAAGGTTACTGGTCATAATGTGAAATCCGAGGACATCTTTCACTGATGTTCTTCGAGCTTTCGATTGCATTCAACGAAGTTGATCACTCACCCTGTCCAGAAAGTTTTCCTTCCCAGCTCCTACCGTTGGCTGATTTTCCTCTTTAACTCCTTGTCAGGCTCTTTGCCAGTTCCTCTTCCTCGATCCGATGGAAATGCTGATGATCTCAGGTCCCGGTCTTTGTTGCCCAATCTCATTTCCCTCCACTCCCTTCACAGTGGTGTGGCTTGTCATCCCATCAGCGTGCTTCACCGACATCTCAAACTTGACATGCATGCGCCGGGTGACGCCATGCCGGCAACAGTCTTGCCTTTGCTCCTTCGTGTCTTCTGTGCTGCTGGCCTGCAAGCCTGGAGATGACAGTCCCAGATGCCACAACTACTGACTGCCTGCCAGGTTCCGACAAGGAAAGGTATTTCACGGGGATGCAAAGGGGGAGAAACGTAAAAACTTTCTTCTCTGACGTTTTCTGATTGGTGGTAGCAGTCACACTTCCAGCCTTTTGTGTGAGCGCACCCTGCAGCAGCGGTGGAGGGACCGAGGAGGCCCACGCAGCAGGGGCGGTTCTGGCGCCCTCGGGGTTGAGGGTGCTCGTGGGCTCCAGCCTACGGGTGGCAGCCGCATTCCGATTTCCACGTACTGCCTCATTCTCTTCCAGTCTCCAGGTCCAAAAATACTCCCCCAAGGGCCAACCCACGCGTGAGGCACAAGTGGCACACTATCTAGGGCTCACAATAGTTTCAGGGTCCCTAGGAATGCTTCAGGTTTTTTTGTTAGTCAGAAAACAATGAATATATAACAAAGAATCTCTAGCTTAGGTATAACACAGTCATAAAATGTTTATTTATTCATTATGGGAGAAGGGGCCTAAAAAAGCAAAAGTGCCTAGGACCATTAAAGCTATAATACAACCCTTCTGATAGACCTTTATGACCATTTATTTACCTACCAAAAGATTCCTCTTCAGGAAGAATATCTAGTTGTTCCTGTTTTCTGTTTTTTTCAATTGCACACTGGCCAATTCAGTGTTCCGAAAAGAAGTCTTAATTCATGTCCTAGAAGCATCCGTTCCTCCCTGTACTACTCTCTCTCTCGGGAATGACGTCGTCATCAGAACCCCACATTAACAATGTTCCAAGTTCTAGCCCTTCAACAGAAAAATGTTTGGCCTGCCCACCAGAACTACCTGGTCCAGCGTGCTGGGATTACAGACTTGCGCCACTGTGCCCAGATTCTTCTAGGTAGTTTCACTTCAGGTTGCCCCACTCTCCGGCGATCCCATTATACCCACGCAGACCTGGTTTCAAATGCTGCTGTAGTTCTGTGACCTCCTGACCTCTGAGATCTATTTCCCGCACATGTAAAATGGGAATAAAGTTATCTTTCAGGAGAAGTGTGAGCATTTAATAAAATAAATGCATAATACTGATCCATGGTAAGTCTTCGATCATGCTATTTTTCTTATCAAAATGTTAACAGCAACTTTTTAAGTTTTTTGAGATGAGCTCTCAGAATGTAGTTCAGGCTGGCGTCAAACTCACTATGTGGCCCCAGGCTGGGCTTGAACTCACAGTGACCCTCCTGCCTCAGCCTCCAGAGTGTTGGGATTAGAGGCGTGCGCCACCACGCCCAGCTGAACAGCAATATTTTTAAATTAACTTTTGTTTTTGATTTAGGAGTGTACCTTAAAGCAGAGTAAATTAAAAGAAAACAACAGCTTTGAAGCCTAAAAACATCTTTGTCACTCTTACAGTTACCCTAAGCGCCAGGAATACTGGGGTGTGTCACCCCCCCAAAGTTTGTGGGACTTGATATATATAGTGCATTGGGGCCCAAGAGACAAATAACATTGAATTCCTGACCTGAGTGTGTTTTATGAGTAGTTCCTGAATATCATAGTAGAGCCATGTACGGTGTAGAAAAAGAGACCTTTCAAGAGCCATTTCACGAGGCACGAGACTCCAAAATGGTACTAAAAGCCAAGCACCTGCGTGCGCACCTTCTGGAGAGCGGCTCTGCAGGGGACTCAGCAGGGCCCAGCTCCTCGCCCCAAGTGTCTTCGTTTGCCTTGTTCCCCGAGGAGCTGTAAGGTATAACCAACAGGTGGGCTTGGATGGCAGCCACTTCTGCTACTGAAAGAGTCCACTCCTTAAATCCAAAGAACGTAAAGGGGATAAAACTGCCCGTGAAGAATCTTTCCCGTGGACAGCCTGCTGTTTGTAACTCTCGGGCTCCACCCTGACTGCTCTGAGCACTGAGGGGCCTTGACCAGCCCTTTTCCCCAGGCTTTGGTTTTCTGAGCGTTACTGATGCCACTTGGAGTTATTTGCTTCAAAAGAAGCAGCAGATGCACCCGGCACACACCTGTAATCCCCAGTAGTCCGGAAGCCTGAGGTGGGAGGATGCCAGGTTCCAGCCCAGCCTCAACAGCTTTGTCACTTAGCAAGACCCCGTCTCAAAACTAAAAACTGAAAACAGTTTGGAGATGTGGCTGAGTGTGAAGGCCCTGGATTCAATCCCCAATACCGTTATAAGACAGAAAAAAAGAAGCCGCAGACAGAGAAGTCCACATTTTTGAAGGAACAGAATCATGTTCGCAAAAAGAGCTCAAAGCAAATAGCAAATTTGGATTCAGGAAACCCCTTCTGAATACACACACACACACACACACACACACACACACACACACACCCTAGAACAAGAGTGGTTACCTCAAAGACAGAAAAGCCCATTATGTTTTCCTCCCAAGACAGTACTTTAACAACACTGTTTTCCTCGGGCTACAATTTCTTTTGGAAACTGATATGAGGAAAATTCATTTTGTATTATAAAATAAGCAGACTCCACTGCTCACCTGTCCTCACCAAACAAACCCTTTTCCTGCAAGACTTCTTAGAACTGTTATGAACCAATTTTCATTACAAACGTCAAAGACTCGGATATGGTATGCAAACATTTTGACAGAAATACAACCACATCTTCTGGGAATAAAATGGAAACATAAGGTTAAAATTAAAAAATAATTCTTGCCTTCAACTTTATCATTGTCTAGTGGGGAAACAATCCCAAACAGAGACTATCAAAATCTAGGAATTAAAATGCAACAATTTCGGCAAATACACGGGACTCTGGAAAGCCGGCAGGAAAAACTAACCAGGCAGAGGCAGCAGGCTTCAGCTCACCATCCCTGACACCCGCGTGGAATAACAGTACTTTCTCTTCACTGAAGAGTATTGTCTTCCCTCTTTGGCACACATGTACGTTTGCCTTCTATTTTCTTTGGAAGCCAGATAGATCTAGACGCAAATTTCAGCTCTGCCTCTTACTATCTCAGTGATCTTGAGTAACCACCTTAACCCCATCTGCTTTTCTGAATTGTCATGAGAACTAGAGATCATTTAAGTAAAGTACCCAGCAAAGTTCCTGAAACATAATAGTTTCAACAATTTATTATTATTTTTGCTAAGACTTAAAATTGGAACAGACTTACAGGCATCTAAGGTAAGCAGTCACTGGATATACCGATTTCATTCATAGTAGTTTATATTATAGCTTCTGTTGAAACTCTGCTTAAATCCAATTTGATTTAATAAACACTCAGACTCTAAAAGACAGAATGCTGGATAGATACGAAATGCATCCAGCACAGATCTTGTCCTGGAACAGGACTGGTGCAGTAAAGAGAAAAGGTAAAAACATAACAATAAGCTAAATAAATGTGGAAGCCAATAGATGCTGACTAAGAGATACAGACAGGGCACCAGGAGAGAGAATATCACTTCCTCTTGGAGGGTGATGGAAGGCTTCATGAAAGGAATGGTGTGCTGTATGGCTCATAGTTACACTTGAGATTAGCAAGGGGAAAAATCCAAGAGAATAGAAGAACTTGCAAAATATTTATTTATTTGGCCAAGTCAGTTGAACGAAAGGACTATAACATTTGCATACAAGGTTAAAGCTGGGAATGGCCATGCACTGATTTTGGATGTATCTGTATTTAGTAGAAGAAGTAATACATGCGCAGAAACGACAACATCCAAATCAGGACACTGGTGGCCTCATGGAAGAGTGAGAGGAGTGAGGGGAGCAGGAAGGGTGTTACAGGAGCCTGCAACTCCTGCTTATGTTTTCTGTGACACTTAGGTGACACATGATGGTATAATCACAGATCAAGACCTGGCATGGCTGGGTTGTGGATACATGGGTGCCCATTATATCACTCCTTGTAGTTTTTGGTAATCTGAAATATGTCACTATTTAGAAAGGACGCCTAGGCCATCTCCTGGTTTTTTTCTGTAAGCAGTGAGGAGCCCTTAAAGCTTTTCTGCAAAAAATCTGACAGTTTAGAATTACCATGGGCCATCTCAGAAACCTGAGTGTTCTGTTTTTTCTGTCTCACAGAAGGGAACACGGCACTGCTCAACTCAAATAAGCATCCCAAATGAACAGGTTCAGGCAAGATCAGCCAGGCTAAGCCAGCCACGGAACAAAGATACTTTATTGAGAAACTTGGTAAAGAGGATATTAAATTTTTTATTTTGCTTATATGTAAAGACACCCAAAGACAACTGCCTAAGATTGTGCAATCTTTGGAAAACATTCACTTTAAACTGGTGGTGTCTGGAGCTAGGAACACAAAACTTTCTCCACCGTTTGATGCTTTATAATCAAGGGAGAAGCAAAAGCAACATATTTTCCATAAGCACAATTTTTGAAAAGAATGTATATAGGAAGAATCATTTTAAAACTACACGTATTTGCATATCTCTTTGCTTCAGCCTATAAAATTTTTTTCTATGAAGTTCCAATCTCCTTATTATATTTTATGTTTTTCAGTTTTTCTGTGCAATATGTAATTCCTTCAACCTCTGCCCTTTTGGATGCTCAGTGTGGGCTGGAATTCAGGACTGTTTTTTTCTAAGAAGCCCAAAAGGCTCAAGACAGCAGTCTTCCCCCCTCAGCTCATCTCCTCTGTTCTAAATCTTTCTATTTCTTGAATGTGTGTCAATGACTTGAATATGACAAAGCGTTCCCATACTAGTATTTAATCTCAAAGAGATGGAAGCTTTATTCCTTCCAGGAAAAAGAAAGGTAATGCCAAATATGAATTCCTTTTCATTTTCCTTTTCTTTCTCCATTCCAAGGCTGTCTATGTAGATAAAGGCAGAAGAAGCCCAGAGTCATTATCTGGATAATTCAACTCAAAATGGAGTATTTCTCAATGTTGAGCTGTTCTCTGGAACTTTGACACTGGAAAGATCTGATGTCTATCTTTAAGAGATGGGAAACTAAAGAAAGATTTAAAAGGAAAGAATAGAACTAGAGGGAAAGGAAGGGAAGGAGTTGAGCATTTCCTTGACTTTGAAGTCAAGAATATTTGACTGTGCCCCAAGCACTCTCCGTAATTTATCTCAGCAAAAACTCACCCTGCCCCAATGGGGTATTCATTGTCCTTCTCATGTCACAAGTGACAGAGACTCTCAAAATTACGGTAACGGATCTAAGACCAAGCAGGGCACAGAGGTCCCTTGCTCAGATCTGCACTAAGGGTTCCTGCTGCAGGCAACCTTGGCGACAATGCTGCTGCGCCTCGGCATTCAGGACAAGGCCACATGAGGCATCCGCTTGGCCCCAGGCAACGATGGAGCGCAGCCATGATCCCAAGTTAGTCTGCTGCTGTCCACTGCACGATTCCTCCAAACTGGCCTGGCTGGAAATTCCTCAGGACTGGACACCAGATTGCGTCCTTCTTCCTCCCACTCAGTTTTCGCGGGGGCCTAAGCGGTAGCACCTGCCCTCTGAAGTGGACATTCTTCGCTTCTCTGGACATTTTTAATACTTTCATCACTTCTTCTGTTTTAGAACTATGATTTGATAGGTATTTTTTCACTTTAAAGGAAAGCAACAGATACTTGTAAAATACCAACTCTGAGCCCAAGTTTTCGGCTGCATCCTGAGGATCCAAGAGAAGAGAGGCCCAGGTTCAAACCTCACCGAAACCATTATTAATCTATGAAGTTACTAACGATTTAAGCAAAAAGAACAGGCAATTATAGTGTTGTTATTAAGTGCTGCTAGCTACTTTTCTGAACAAAGCAGTATAAAAATAAACAACTCCAAAAGGGTGGGAAATCTCCAAAGAGTAAGAATGTCTATTAGCTGGGAAGAAAGGACTAGATATTTAAATTTCTGTAAGATTTGGAGAGGTAGAAAATGTAGATTATCAAAGTGAAGGTGAACACTAGTCACCATTTGCTACCTGGAGGGAAAAATCAATCTTCAAAATAATGGCAAATCCAGGGAGAAATGGAACCAGTAATTTACCACTTGGTGTCACTTAAAACACTTCCTTCACACACACAAACATTATGTTCCTCCAGAACATGATGGAATGTAGTACAGTGGAGATAGTACGCACTCAGCCATCAGAGAGAACTATAGCCTGTCGATGCGAATTGATTAAACAATAACTGGGAACTGGTCAAAGAGTAAAATCATGAACTAGGGCAACAAAGAAGATGCTTCATGATGCTGTGTGGGAAATCTAATGCCGTCCAGGGAAATCCCCAATGGAGGAGTCTCTTTTAATCTTAGACCTCATCCAAGAATTTACTCTTCCTAACATGAGAAGTCCTAATATACTTCTCCCTCCCATTCAATAGAAAATTATTTTTTAAATAAAAGTCAGAAAACTACATAGAAAACCCTAAATAAAAGTAAAGTGGTGGCTCACCTGAATTCACAGACTACCAAAAAGCTGTTGGGACTTATAAGCATAAAAATTGCTAATCATTAATTAGTAACTTTCTGTCTGTCACCTCTTAGTATCTTGGAAGCACACAAAGCTTCCTTTCCAATTCTTTAAAGAAGTTCCATGTTTGCAGTAAGCACTTTAAAAAGGCATGGGCAAATTTCAGAATTTTCTGTAAAATAATATGGAGAGCCCTGATACAAATATCAGTGCCCAAGAATGAATGACCCAAGTCCACACGGGAGAAAGATTCAGAAACAGATCAGAAGGATTTGGACAAAGTGGATGAGGAGTTCAGACAGGCCAAACTGAAGCTGTTTGTCTGCCCTCCGGCTGAGCGCTCCCTCCTCAACAAGAAGGGACTGAGTGCTCTTAGCACAAACCCGTCTCACGGCATTTGCATCTCTGTTTGGTTGTGCGTTAGCCAGCTGTAACAGCAGCAAACTGCAAAGTGGACAGGTGAGCTAAAATAAGCAAAGTGATATTGTAAGTATTGGAAGGGCACAACTGGAAAGTGCAGCGGGGGCTTGTTCACATGGCCTCGTCAGCTGTATTAAGGAATCAAGTCCACGTACTACAAACATATAGTTTAGAAGGGAAAGTTTGAAAAAAAGAGAGGGAATTGACACATAAGTATTTAGCCTGCAGTGTGCAGAAGGGATCAGAGTAAGACATCAGACGCTAGTGTATTAGTTAGAGAGCTATAACAATTAGTCAGACAATAAGTAATGGTAACTTTGTGTCAGTGGTGGAATAAATAGAAAGAGAAATAAATTGATTCTGGAGAAAATGAAAAGATACAATTGAGAGACTTGGGGGCTGGGGATTTAGCTCAGTGATTAGAGTGCTTGCCTCGAAAGCACAAGGCCCTGAGTTCGATTCCCAGCACCCCCCAAAAAAAAAAAAAATTGAGAGACCTGCAGGTAGGGGAGAGGGAGAGTGAGAGAGAGGAAAGGGGATGAGCCCGGGTTGCTGACTCACTTAGTTGGATAAGAGGTGACACAGTCCTGAGTGAAATGTGACCAAAGGAGAGTGGGTGTGCTGGGAAAGACGAGGTTTGCTTCTGAGGTGTTATGTTTAAAGTGCTTTGAGATGTAAGAGACTGGAAGTGGAGGTGTGTATCTGGGGCACACAGGAGTAATCTAAGTGAGTACATGATTTGTTACTCGCATGGCGCAAATACTGAGGTTCAGTGATAAAATGGAATTCACCAGAAAGACAAGGAAAGAAAGGGCCTTCCGGTCAAAGGGGACAGAATTTATACATGACACAAAACTGGGGGCAGTCTAAGTGCTTATTTTTCTAGGTACTGGGGACATTCTAGGTACATTCTAGATGCTAATTACTATCAACTCTTAAGTATCTACTTAACACTGTTCCGGCGAAAAAGAGAAAAAAGAAATTGTGTGTTGTGATTCCCTCTGGGGAGCCTAAGAGAATAGAGACTGAGAGATGTAGGCTTGTTTGTGTTGTGTGAATGTGTTTCTTACCATGTTTCAGATTTCAGAAACAATATTGCTCATTAATTAATTTCTTTTCAGAGTCTATTAAAACTGGAGGAGCAGATGTGGGAGGGAGGTCTTTCTCTTCTCGGTCCTGGCCATGGATTCTACATACAGCTGTGGAAACTTCACATTTTGCAGCATTAGGAGGCACCATTCACGTGGATGCCAGCGTGTACTGTGAAACCGAACAGCTGTACACAGAGTGACCTTGATTACAATTGTTTTAGAAGTAAAATAACTCTGAAGGTAGCTGAACAAACAAGCAAAAGCCCACAGAGTGCTCCAGGAATAGGTAAGACCTCAATTTAGACATCAGGAATGAGTAGGCAGAGTGGGCAGAAGGAAGGGTGCACATGGGGAGGGTCGGACAGAAAGCAATGAAAGCAGAAAGGACAAAATGTTGACAAATGTGTCAGGGTGATATTCTTCCGTTACCAAAGATTTCGGGTCATGGGAAATAGTGGATGTTTATTACTCCATTTAGTCTAAACAACTTATAAAACTAGAGGATGCCTTAAACTTACCGGTATAGATTTAACACAAAATTCCCTTTCAGGTGATCATCAGTTCAGCCATTCAGAAAACGGTGCCATTTAAGACCCAGATTCCAACAGAACGATGTGTGTGTAAGTTCTCAGGAAGGGAACCGTGTGCACAGCCCTTCTCTCCAAATCACTGTACTTCTTTTCTCCTTGATCTTTCACCAAGTGCTGTTACAAGCCTTTTTAAAAGGTCATATAACTGTTGCTCTCTCTCTCTCTCTCTGTTCCCTCTACACTATAAGCTAATAGAGGGAAAGTCTTTTTGCTACTTAAACGTACGTTGCCTAAGAGAGTGTATAGCACAGAGTGGGTGCAAGGGATTCATGGGTGAGTGACTGAGCAGGTGAATGAATGCAAAGTGTAGCAGCAGAATACACTGTAGATCAAAGACCAAGAATTCTGGTTTCTAGTCTTGAATCTCAGCTCTGTGTGACTAATGAAAACTCTTATAGCTGTTTTCATATTTGTTTGACTAACTGACACATCACTGGGTCTTAGCATGCTTGTGTTTAGTTCATGAATGAGAGGTAGTCATCCTAACTTCATATGCGAAAGCTTTTCTAACTCTTGTTAATACCAAATAGGCGCTACCATCCTAATCCTGCCAGAAAAAGACACACACACACTCAATGTTAATCCTTATCACTATGCATTGACACATATATTGTTGCCATCACTTTTACAAATGAGTAAGTTGAGATTCAAGTATATCGACTGCATTAGTTACCTTTCTAGAGTCAATGGTTTGCAAATGAGCAGATTTAATACAGGGCAAATATGAGTTACAACATTCACGCACACAAGCCAAATGCAGAAGAGTGCAGATCATTGATCTATGCACTGGAGACCCAAAAGACCCAATCAAGGGCTGGGAGCCCACAGTACTGTCCCGTGTACATCCGTGTCTGCACTAAAAGGCTGAAGAAATCTTTACTGGAACCAGGATATGATGCTTGCAGCAGAGATGGAGACCAGAGCTCCCCCGAAGCGACAGCAGCCATCCTGACCACAGCAAGGCTCGAGGTCCTTCTGTGACCGATGAGAGCAGCTGAGTTCATTCAAGGAAACCAGCCGAAATGGAGCTTCTCTTGGGAAACAGCTGGCTATCTTCTGCTCTCGTTCTCCTTTACGTTGCATCGGGCAGCAATCCTCAGGTGGATCGTCTACTCCCAGAACCACCAGCTCGGTCCAGCTGGGCGTTCCTGCTCAAGTTGACCACAATAAGTCCACCACATCAACTAATGTTTGGCTTTGCACAGAGTAGCTAATATGTAAGCAGAGGCTGTCATAGACCCAGACCTTTCAATACCACTATGTTGCCACATGTTTGAGAAAGTTAAAAGCAGAATACACAGACACAGCATCAGCACTGTCTCAGGATGTAGCCCAAAGGCATGGAGCTGAGTGTTTGTTTCTGTATAAAATAGCCGAACTGGTTCTCATACCAACTCATACAGGATGTGAGGCAACTGGCTCACTTAAATATTTATTAAGTGGGAGGGTAAAATGTCCAGTTCTTGCTGAAGACTGTTTTGTTTTGCTCTTTCCTTGAGGCCAGGCAACTAATAGCAAGTGAAACAAGTCAAATGTTGGCAGACAACGTGGCTAAAATACCAGACTTCTGTGTCATCCAGTCAGACACTGGGGCTCGGAAACGTCTCCCTGGTTATCTTGGTCTGTTCTCTCTTGGCTGAAACTCGGCTGCTCTTTGGAGGTAAAGGGGAGAACCCCTTCCTTAGGATTAAGATCCTATACACGAAGATTTCTCTGAGCCTCAAATTCTTTTGTTTTTAAATAAGAAGGGCATGTATAAGAGAGATTGAATGATGGACACATAGGAGACTATTTAGGTCAAGAATGTATCTTGTTGTACTTTAACAGTTCACTTTCTAACCAGCAGAATGTATGTGAAGGAAGTACGTCAAGGAAGTACATTGCTGGGTTACACATATGTGCACGTAATTAGTTTTCATCAGTCTGATGCTCTTCCTTCTTCGCAGGCATCTTATTTTCTTTCCCCTTGTGCCTTGGCTGTCAGGAATCTCAGGATCCACGCCCATGCCTAATGATCCATTTTCTGGGCCTGGGGTCTCTCTGAAAATGCTCTGTTTCCGACTAGCCTCTTATTGATAGACTAGCCTTTCTGTGCCCTCTGTCATAAGCCGCCATGAATCCCTGCCGGAGACCTGGCATCAGTTCTGGGAGCAGCCTGGAGTTTTCTCCATGTTAGCACACGATTCCTTCCCATGGCTCTGTCGTGGATGGGGCACGCATCCCCACCCATGTCTTAAAGAGCGGCCCTGTAATTCACCCGGGACCACGGAAGATGGTGTAAGGGCAGTTCACCCCCACGGAACCTCGCTTCCGCCAAGCCTCCAGTGTCTCCTCTCGCCTCTTGTACATCTGCCACCATCATGTGGAGCAGGGCTGCCCACCAGAGTCCAGCGTAGATCCACTGTCTGTTTGGAGTCAGAGTTTTGGGGTAGTTTTGTGCAAAATTAACCAATACAGGGTAAATAGAAAAAATTTACATTTCAAATATACACACATGTCTTCATGGTGGGTGAGTAAGAAAGTTTTTGGTTTTCTTTTTTGAGACAGGGTCCTGCTATGTAGATGAGGCTGAAAGCCAAAGTGGATTTCAAACCACAATCCTCCTGTCTCAGGTTCCCAAATGTTACAATTAAGGTGTGTTCCACCACTGCCAGACAAGAGACTTTTAATGAATGTGAGAAAAGCCTTTTAATGTACAGAAATAGTACATTATTTCACAATTCAATTCTTTTGAACACTTTGTCCTTTTCAACCCAGACTCCTGGATGAACTTCCCGTTGTGAAACTCCGGTCTCATGTCAGAGTACTCTGTGAAGTCTTGCCTGGTGGCTCCTAAAAATGTCTTCCTCATCTGTGCTAAATGTCAATATTGGACACGTTTTTATATTTTCCCTCTCTCTCATCGGACTTGTGACACCCATGTTCAGGGACTTTATTTCATGTATCTTCGTTGTATATTTCGGAGACATTCCAAGGATATCAGACATTCAAAGATATGTGTAACCGGACATGTGCTGTGAGTTTCCGTGTAATTCACTGTGGAGAACATACTGCCCACGAAGTTAATCCTCTAAGGAATAGACGGTATGTTGCCCTTGAGAAACACGAGGCGCGAGTGTTGCTAGGGAAACAAATCACAGCGCAGTACATAAAATCCAGGCTGGGAACATGAGCCAGTACCAATAGGCTCTCAGGCCCGCACTTGTGATCGGGCATCAGGATGATGGTTGACAGAGACGCCACAGCAATCTCGGCAACAAGCAAATAGTTAATAGACACATCACAGCATTTCTGGGCTTCGGCAAGAAAGGCAGAGTCAAGTTGATTTATCCCCACTGACTCTCAAAAGACCTCAGTTACTCCCTTAGGATGCAGATGAAATAATAATGTAGAGAGAATAATGCAAGTAACTTTCAACGGCCTCAAGCAAAATCCAAAAAACTACATACAGCTCAGTGAACTTACAAATGTGGGAAAGTGTGTTAGTTGATGTTTTAAACACCGTGTACAGATGGAAAATAATTATTTACAGTTTAATATGGATACGTGACTCAGTACAGAAATAGGAAAGCAATTCATTGCTTCTAAAGAACAGTAGTGCCTCTCTTATGAAATCTGTTGCATTTTCTAGATAAATTATGGTAAAATTGTCCCAGCTTCCAGTCTTGAAATACAGGAGGTCAGTGGTAGGTAAGAACATAGGTTACCTTGGGATTTATAGCTTATTCAAAATCATTTGTAAAGTGCTGCAATGATTGTGATTCCTACATTCTGACCAGGACTTTTACCTACATTCACTGTCTCCTTGGCCCACTCCTCATACCTAAGCTCCCAATCAAGGAATAAAACAAGGAGGAATCATTATATTGGATTATTATTAGATCATAATAAGAAATGGGAGCTTAGTGTATGGCAATACTCTGACTTCCTATTATGGTCCACTAAGCTGAAGTGCATATTCAAAGAATAACATAATAGATAAATACATACTGCAACATTCACATTGCTAATTTTTCTCCACTTATAAGAAACCCATCTGGGTTGCATATAGAGTTCCCATGAATTATCAGCTCTGCTTCTGAGCTTTCTCATTGGTTTTCACTGCTACCCTTGTCTATTCCTGGGTCTCTTCCATCTCTTCCAATGCCTGTAGCTCTAAACTATGGCTTAATAACTGGTAGCCCCTTTTTCTGTGTCCACAAGTCCTCTGTTCATATGCATACATATGTACACACTACACACACGCGCGCAAACACACACACACACACGCACACATATTTACTACTTCTTTTAGTAAGTCTCTCTTTCTCTCTGTCTCTCTCATTAGGAATTTGAACTCAAGGCTTCGTACACAGCAGGAAATTGCTGTACCACTGATCTACGTCCCCAGCCTTCAGCATAATATCATTTTTTGGAGGGAGTGATGGGGAGCAAACCATTTTCCTCCGACGTGTTAAAGATATTACTCTGTGGGTAATCTTGTTTTACTGTTAGCTTGGAATTTTTGTCTTCATCTTTTATATATATCTGAGTGTGGATTTGTTTGAATGTATTTTATTAACATTGGAGCCTACTTTAATTAAAAGACTCATCTCTGGGTAGAGATTTCTTATCATGTATCTTAATTTTTTTCTGGAACTCATTCAGAACTCCAACGTGATGCGTGCATACCTACAGAGCATGTACAGGACATGTTGAAACCTTCACAATATAGCAAACAGGTCTCTAAGTTTCAAACATATTTTTTTTCTGAATTACATCCTTAGTAAGTCCTTATTGTTATAGTCAATGTTGTTCAAAGAAAACTTTTATGCTAGAGAGAATTGAAAGCAATTTTAATAGCTCTGTTTTTCCATGTTACAATTTTAAAATTATTTATTCATATTTTTGTATACCCATCATGCATATCCTCCTAATTTTTTTCATAACTTCTTCTTGATAAAGATACCATTTCTCCTTTTACTATTTGAAGATTTTGTTAACCTCTTAGGAGTTATTTGTAAGTGTGGTCTTCCTTTTATTTAAGCCAAAGTGAATTGCTTCCCATTTGTTGATGTCGTTGGCTGTCTTCCACAGCGTCCTTTTTCTCATACATTTTTGACACTTAAGTTCATCTTGAGCAGTAGTTACATTACTCATAATAGGGTACCTCTTACCAAAATGAATGCTCAAATGTCAGAGGCTCAAAGCAACAGAAGCTTCTTTCTTTCTCACACACCCTTTCAGTGCCAGAGTTTGTAGAGCAGCCCGCCACACGGCAATGTAGAAAACAGGGCTCCTGCTGTCTGATGGTTCTGCTTCCTCAGTTCTCTAAACACTGGTTCACTCAACCAGGTGAATCCCCAATCTCCACCCTCCTCAAATACACTTTAAACTGGGGATTGCGGTAACACCTGCTTTACAGTTGTGAGTAGCACACATGTTGCCATATGTAGTATCACAATACTAATAATGATCATGTATCCATATGCAATGGGAATTGCGTATAATTTTTTGCTGGACAAAAACATTTACAAATGGATATATGGGTTAGTGAATGGGTCTGGACTGAGAAAATGAGTACTGTTTAGTACTAGTGAAAGTCTTGAGATACTTGAGTTGGTCAAGAGTCTTGGAAGAAGACATAATCAATCTGGGAAAGAAGCACCATTGGGCAGAAGAAAATTCCAAGGTGCTGTGGATAACACTAGCACGGTTCATTATTCAGTTATTTAAGAACTTCACCTCACCTAGTAAAAAATACGTTGCTGGAGATGAGGTAGAAGGAAAATCAAAGGTAAAATTAAGGAAGTTAAAAGTAACCCACCTATATTTCTTAATTAGTTTCAAGGGAGAAATTATCACCAAGGGTAGTAATGCAGAAGTTGGAATATCTTTATCCCTTGGGGGGGAAATTCCTCGTGCAGCCACATGCTTTCATCCAATTTAACTGGCTTAGATCTGTCTGTTAGGAACTTAGGCGATTCCAGACTGAACAGTTTATTCTCCCCAGACAGAAGCAAAATAGCAGCAAGAGGCTGGATGCACATCTAGAAACAGTCTTGGCAAGAAATATTTACCACATAGATACAAGTTTCTTCCTTTCTGCTCAGAACTGTGTGTCGCATCTTTCAAAAGACAATGACTTTTTTGACATCATTGAAAATGGCTTTATAAATCCCCTTCTAGATATTCCTGAAGTCAACCAAAGAGGGAGCAAACCCACCATACATAATGGTGACCAGGTTCTTGGCTGGCACAGAGAACAGTGGCCATGGCCTTGATTCCACACGCCATCACTCAGTCTCACTGTTAAAACAGCCACCAGGTGATGCTATTATTGGTAAAATAAAAATCACACAGTATGCCGAGACTCTGTCAAGCAACAGATACTTCTCCATGTTGAATGTGGCGATGATTCTGTAGGTGTACACACGTATGAAAGCTTAACAGTCTGTGTGCTTTACATATATGTGGCTTACTTCATATCTATTATACTCAAATAAGTGTCTTAAAACAAAATAAAAACACAACATAAAATGGAAAAATGTCTTGGTAGGAGACTAGCCATTGAGAACTTATATAACTTCTTAGATAGACACAGAATATATATAGCTTCCAGTCATATTCACTTACTGCCAGAGAGGTACTTTAAAAATATGCAAGAAGTCATGTCCTCCACTGTGCAAGACCCTCTAGTGGTTCCCATTTCTCCTCAAACCCTTATAACCAGCCTGCAATTCTGTGAGGGCCCTACTTCCTAGTCCCTGTGGCCCTCTGGCTTTGCCATCTATTGTTTTCCCCTCTTCAGCCTCACTGACCACCTTAGCACTCTTGAGGAAGCCTAAGAATCTTCCCAAGTGCCTTTGCACTTGCTATTTCTTGTCTGAATGGTTTTTTCTGCTGAATGTGTGCATAACTTGCTCTCCCCACTATACTTTTATAACTTTGATTTTAAACTTTACCCTCTTAGTGATGCTTGCCAGACATCCTGGTTAAAAATGGCTTTCTCCTACTGCTAATGTTGCCCCAGCACATCCTATTTCTTTCCTTGCTTTATTTTTCTCTGTAGTGCATTATCGTTATCTGATATGCTCTGTAATTTACTTCATTATTTTTATGGGCTTTCTCTCCACGCTCATGCTACAATACAAACTCTCCAAAGAGAGAGATTGCTGTCTGTTTCATGTACCACCTATAAACAAGTAAATGCTAGAAAAATGTTATTTAGAAAATGAATCATTCACTCAAAGCGAAAATCTAAATTATTATGAATTTTATGTACAATTATAAATACATTTGTATTTATAGGAGATTAGCTTAATTTCCATTGGAATCATGTTGGAGTTATTTTCACATCTTCTAAAAAAATTTTAGTGATATACTCCTGTCCTAGACACATGAGGTGAAAAAGCTGATGAAATCTGACAATTCATCTAATTCAATCAGGAATTTAAATGGCTTTTAAACTATCTCAGCACATCTTAATTAACAGGACCACCCTTAGTGTCAGGTAACTGTACTAGTCAGCTTTCCCAACACCAAAAACCTACAATTTAAAGGAAGAAAATGTATTTGGTTCACGGTTCAGGGGATTTAGTCCATTATCAACAGGCTCCAGAGCAGGAACATGGTGGTGGAAGCTGCTCAGTTCATGTCGGCTGTGAAGCAGAACAGGGACAGTGCCAGAGAAGCAGGGATGAGCGATCAGACATGGGGCCCAAGGTCACACCTCCATGGCCTGCCCAGACACGCCCAGCATCTTGCTTCGGTAATCTGCTGGGCATTTCTTTATCCAATGAGCTTGACATATCAGGATTAACGGTCACCGTAACTCACTGATTTATTCCATAACTATTTATGGTTACTGTGAGGTTTAATTTCATGCATCAACTTGGGAAGCCATGGTGCCAGATGTTTGGTTAAACATCCTCTAGATGTTACTGGGAAAGTTTTTTTTTTTTTTTTTTTTTACTGTGATTAATATTTAAACCAGCACCATCAGGGCTTAGAAGATGATAGCCTCGCAGGTGGTGCCCTGACAGCTGAGCTGGAGAAGCAGTCTCAGAATCGAGGCCCTTCAAACCCTCCCTGCTCCTAGGATAAGCCCGGGGAGGCGCTCTCTCTCAGAGCTACCCTTATCTCACGGAGAAAACTCCCTCCAAAAGGTCAGTTGTCTTAAACTTCCTCCCCAGGAATCTCATCAAGTAACCAAGGGGAAGGAGACTGGAAGTCAATCGCACACGCGCCCTGAGAGGTGCTTCCTCTTGGAGCGTTTACGTGCAAAAGACCCCTTTGTTCCCTCACCTTCTTCTAACTTGCTGCTACCCTCCCCATTTCCCCTTCCTATGAAGAGGGTATGTCAGAGTCAATCCATATATACGTATCGGTGTATGTGTGTGTGTCTCACAACACGACACTGTGAGGTAGACTGTTTATTGTTACTGTTGCATCTTAACATGTTTTCCAATAATTCTCATTTTTACAGATTAGGAAATGAAGACAAAAAGAAGAGCAGAACACACATCTGAAAAGTGATAGGACAAGACTGCCACACAGGCGAATGATAGCTGCAGTGACTCACCTTCTAGTCTTATCTACGGGCCTTGAGAAGTGTCTCTAATTCTCTCTACACCATCCAGGGAAAGGCCCACAGCACCCAGCACGGGGTCTGTGGATCGATTGCAAAATGCGTGCATGAAGGAGATGTGGGGTCAGTGAGCAAGTGGAGCGCAGATGATACTTCCTGTGACTGAAGGTACAGAAAGAAGAGAGATAGTTCTCTAATCCCTTTCCAGAAAAATCAACATTCAGGAACTTCCAAGAATCCAGGAAGAAAACAAATGCAAAGTAGAGACAAAGCAAACCACAGATAAAAGGGAAAAAAATCCTCTTAGCTGATGAAGAATTTAGAAAACAGACTCCTTTATTGGGACTTGGTGTGCTATTTCTCGTTGTAAAATAGAGCTCTGAAACAGTCCATTCTCACATCCGCTTTCTTACTTCATTTCCTTTGCTAATATTTCCATGACCCCAAGTTTGTACAGCTCTTTTCCTGATGCCATGTGTGCATTTGCAGCTAATAGCAAGTTGTAGAAATGTCCTGTTTCGAATACTTCCACTGTATGACACTGAAAGTACTGGAATGAGCAGGAGAATTATTTTTTCTTTTAAATGGGTTAAAGACATGAGAACTTTGGTTATAATTTCCCTCAGCCAGGAAAGCCAGCCATCAGGGATGGGTGTTTAGGAACAAACTACTCATTAAATATTCTTCTTCATCAAATGGCTTAACAAGGAAGCCAGCATAATAGGTGCAAAGGTTCTCAAAACTGAATGGCCAAAATTATCTATGGAATTGTTCACTGGACAGATTCTCAGATTGTGACTCCAGAGATTGTGACTTGCGATATCCAGGGTGGGGACGTGGAATGAGAATTTTCATCAAGCACCCCAGGCGATTCTGCTTCAGTCACTGGTCAGCTCACACGCTGAGAAAGGCCACCATGATGGAAAGACCCAGAGTTTCAGATTTCAAAACCCCGGGCACATAGGAAATAGCTTTTAAACTTGGGCAGCTTCTTAAACTCCATGAACCTCCAATTCTTTAAATCTAAAGAGACAATAATAGCTACCTCCACACTCACAGCTCAGGTCATGTTTTCCAGGGAAAGAGGTTTTGGTGAATGTCTGCTAGGACATGTCACTGGATCTGGCAGTGTGTGGTGCAGGCAGGTTAGTGATAAACTCAATATAACAAACAGAGATGCGCAAACAACCACAAAGTGCCCAAATATCTCTGATGAACAACCTTCCAGAACAAACCGAGACGCGCAAACAACCACAAAGTGCCCAAATATCTCTGATGAACAACCTTCAGTATAAAGAATGAAGCGATTATGAAGAATAACTTTATGTGTGTATATTTGCAAACTTAGTTGAAATGGACATTTTTCATGAAAGATATAAATTGATGAAAGATATAAATTGATTGAAGAAACATAGAAACCGAAAATAAATCAGAAGCCATTGAAGTTGGAATACAATCAAAATGAGCCCTATAAAAAGTTAAAATAGGTCCAGATTCAAAAATACTAAATAAGATATTAACATGTGGATTTCAGCTGAACTAAAAAATAAAAAAGTGAATAAGTAACGTTTATTCAGGAAGCAAATATGGTTTGCCATCAAAAAATCTATTATATCCTAAACTCATTCATATACTCTAAAAGAAAAAATAAGGACCCCTTCCAAAGATGTAGAATAAATGTTTAAAATGTTCAACACTCATTCAAGATGCTGAAAAAAGAAAAACCTCCTAATCATCTCTAATTAGAAAGGAAGTCCATGAAAGTAGCTACCAAAACCTACCAAACATCATACTAGGTGGTGAAATAACAGAACTATGTCTGCTTCAAGATGCAGTGGCAAACATTTGTAGTCCTCACTTCTTGGGAGACCAATTCATAAGGATCTCTCAAGCCTAGGAATCGAGGACACGCTGGCCAACACAGGAAGACTCCCTCAAAAAGAGAGAAAGGAGGGCTGGGGATTTAGCTCAGTGTTTAGAGTGCTTGCCTTGTGTTTTAGTTACTTTTCTCTCGTTGTTGGGACAGAATACTCGACACCCAAAGTTAGGGGAAGAAAGGTTTATTAGCTCACAGTCTGCAGAGGTTTCAGTCTATAGTACGCTGGGTCCAAGGCAGGGCAGCATGGCAGAGGCAGGGCGGGCCGGCGTGGCAGACTGGCAGCCGACCAGGCCGCAAAGTAAAGTGAGGAAAATGCAAGGAATGTATGCACATAAGCAATGCAAACAAGCAGCTAGTTAGCGTCTTCCTGTATCTTTTATCTAGGCTACCTGCCCCCAGGCGGCCCGCACTCCCACCCCCAATCTCAGTCTCACATACTTGATCCCAGCAGAACCATGCCAAACCGATCAATGGATCAATTTAGTAATCACACACTCTAGATCCAGCTATCTCTTACCACATGAGGCTTTGGGGGGACATCTAGACACAAACCATAACACCTTGCAAGCACAAAGCCCTGAGTTCGATTCCCACCAAAAAAAATAGACAGAGAGAAAGATGTAGGAATGTAAAGAATGAAAATTTTAGGTTTGGAGATTTAGCTCAACTGGTAGAGTGCTTGCCTAGCAAGCAAAAGGCCTTGAGTTCAATCCCCAGCACCAATGGAAAAAAAAAAAAAAAAAAGAAAGAAAATTTTAGAGAGACACTCTATATTTGCAGGCAATATAATTTTCTTGTTAAAAAATCACACAAGCCATAGACATGATACTAAACCTAATTAAATAATTAAGCAAAGGTGACAGATGATAAACATAAAAATTAGATATACTTCTTACAAGTCAACAATATGAAAATGTAATAAAAATATAGATTCCATTCAAATAGTGATTAGGGTTAAATGTAATTAAAAGATATCCTTGTCCTCTGTTAAGAAAATACTAAAAGCTTTGTTGAAGGACATCAAGGAAATCTTAGTAAATTGAAATATATATTAATTTCACAGTTGGATACACTTAATATGGTAAAGACATCGATTCTCCATCATTAATTTAGAAATTCAAGTCATTCAAAACCATATCTGAATGGTATTCTTTACTGGACTCAAAAGGCCAAGACTCAGTCTTCGAGAGATCAAGTTTTATTATTAAGCTCCAGTAATTAAACCCACATGGTATTAGCACAAATCCATACAGACAAACAAATCAGTGAAAAAATACAGGTTTTAGGAGAAGAATCATATACACAAGGAAACTTGATATATGACTAGTATAGCATTGTAGCTCAATATGGTAAAAATGAATTATCCAAATAAATGTTATGGATGAGATATATATATACACACACACACACACACACACATATATATGCTTTCAGAAAAAGATTAAATTACTTTCCTACTTCTACCACCTGCAAAAAATCAATTATAAGTAGATTAAAACTATAAATATGAAAACAAAGCTCTAAAACTTTTTGAAGATACCATAGCAAAGAATTATTAAATAAGATCACAAACTTAGGTTCCATAAAATTGATATACTTATCTAATTTTACATCTACTATAAAATACACTGTAAAATGAGAAGAGTAACAAGACATTTGGAGAAGAAATATGCAGTAGTAAAATCAACAATTATTATCCCCAGAACATTCTGAGTATTTATCTCAATAAAAAATAAAATGATAATCCAATTTTTAAAGTAGCCAAAAATATGAGTAAGAGTGTGAATAGCCACTAAACTTAGAAAAAGATGTTTAACTTCAGTAATAATCATATATACACAAAAAAAATACGTTGAGTATGCCAGCACCGTGCGCTTGAACCGCCACAACTATGACTCAAACCTTTTCTTCATAAGTGGCCTGTGTTAGGTATTACGACATAATGATAAAAAGCTGACTAATACACCCTGCTGTGTATCTAATAAGTTAATTAGTTACAGTTTCATGGCTGCTGACAATAGACTTGAGACTCCGGGGTAAGGGACCAATGACAGAAATAGCACTGGACAGAACAGTAGCAATTTTTCTATTGTAGCTCTTTGGTAGGAGGACCATAAGTTTCAGCTCACCCTAGGCAACTTAGCGAGACCCTATTTCTAAAATTAAAAAGGGCAGGGGATGTAACTCAAAGGAAAGGCCCTGAGTTCAGTGTCAATGCCAAGGACCACACACGCACACCCCACGGAGGCTTACTGGCACATTCTCACATATTGAAGAGTAGACAGAGAAAGAGACCTTGAGACTCGGGTATCTGACTTTCTTACAATGGGCAATAAATATATTTGCCCTTTGCTTCAGAAGTCTATGTTATTTCTGTCCTTACAGGCTGTAAATGGACCTTCTCTTTGTTCGGTAGGAAAACAATCAAGACTATTAGATAAACATTTGAAAAGCTGGTTCAGAACAAAGGCAAACAGAAACATTAAAGACTTTTAGGAACTGTCTTTCACCGCAGTGCTTAGAGTGAAAATTTTAGCTTCAGATTCTACATTTTAAAAATACAAAAGTAATTGTCTGAATTTCTATCATATGAAGCTAGAAAGAGGAATTAAATGCTGAGAAAGTGAAATGAAGCGAAAGGAGAAAGTGTGAAAAATCAATGGAATAGAAAATTTAAAGAATAGGAAAAAAAAATCAATAAAACTGAAGGCTGTTTTTTTAAATGATGACTAAAATTGATAAACCCCTAGCTATGTTAGTCAAGAAAAAAAGGTGAAAAGCACAAATTACCAATATAAGACATAAAACAAAAGGACAACACTACAGATCTATAAACACCAAAATGACAATAAGGTAGTATCATAAACAATCCATGCTAATAAATTAAACAATTTAGATAAAATGGACAAATCTCTTGGAGGACTCAAACTATCAAAACAGATTCAAGATTACCTATATAATCATGTATCTATTAAATTATTTGGGTTTGTAATTAATAATACATGTGTAGAGAATACTTATGCTCAGATGGCTTTCCTGGTAAACCCTTATCAAACATTTAACTAACAAATAATACCAATCTTGTTTAAGTTTTATTAGAAAATAAAAGAGGACTATATGCTTCTCAGTTCATATTATCCTGATACTCACATCAGACATAAATAGTGCAGGAAAATAAACTATATTATACTAAGTGGAAAAGCCAGGCAGCATGGCTCCATGATATGTGATTTCATGAAGAAGAAATTCTAGAAAAGTCAAAATTGATGTATAATGCCTGGAGTCAAAACTGGGAGAGAAGGTTGATGTCTAAAGTTCCCAAGTACTTCTAGGGGATGATGGGATTATTCTATTTCTGGGTTGTGATGGTATTTATAGAGGTGTACACATTTGTCGAAATTCATGAAATTGTACCCTTGAAATGCTTACATTCTATTTATAAAGTCAATTTTACTCTGATATAGTTTCTTTCAAAGATTTGGCAAGTGTAAATGTTAATGTATATATGAGTAATCAAATACTCACATACTACTTATTAGAGTGTGGATTGCTACATCTATTTAAGACAGTTATTTGGTAATATCTTGTAAAGTGAACATGAACATACCCGTTGGATTAGTAATTTGTACATATGAATAAGACATGTAAAAGAATATTTATCACATCATAGTTTATAAAAGTAAATTATGAAGTAGCTCCAATGTCCATCAGTGGAAGGGCGGAAAATTAATTATAGTGCATTCATATATTAATATTCTATAGTTGAATATCATTGTCTACAGATGAACGTTCCAACAGTCTATATTTTAAAAATGATGTTAAATGGTAGAAACAATTGGCTGATTATATGTGGGGCACAATACCATTCATGTTGAGGTTGTAAGCATACAAAGTAATGTTATATGCTTTTATTAATATATCTTTATTTAGCATTTGTGTGAAAATATGGAAATAATAATACCAAGTTCAAAAATAAGGAAGGAAATGGGGCAGCAGTACTACAACTGCATCCTTTTTATTCCTAATGAATTAAAAAAGGCTAATGCAATAAAGAAAAGAAATGGAACGCAATAAAATAAAATACTGGCGCAAACACATTCATTATGTAATTTTGGGGATTGACTATATTTTTGAAATATAATGAAATGAATAATGTTTAGAAAGATTAATTAAATTACTCTTGAATTAAGAAAAGCAAAACTGAAAAAAAAAAGAAAAGCAAAACTTAGATGAGTTGTGGGAGTCACTTTAATTACATTCATTCATATTTTTCACACCACTGACCCTCAAACATCTGCGAAAAGTCAACAACTAAGGCGATGCTGGGTTTTAAAAAAGGATACAATGTGTTTTCTACCATTTAAGGTCTCATGGGCTAGTTGGGCAAGAAGCGAGCCATTGAGATAATATGGAAAGTAGCACAATGCAGCCAGCGTGTCACGCCCTGAAGACAAGAGAGTGACCCTTTTTACCCAGTGAACATCTTCTGAGTGAGCAATCACAAGACGATCGGACCTTTCCGATGGAGAGAACAAGACACTTAAACGCGGCGGCACAACGTGTGGTGACATTTTTTAACTCTGTGAGAAAATGTGGTGTGTATGATAAGGCTGCACAGTACTACAAATAGATCAGATAATGAATCAGAGAGCCCAGACTTTACCCCTTAGGCCGCTGGAAGCCACAGGAGGCCTTTAAAGCAAAAGATCGGGGTGGGCAGAGTATGATTAGACCTGCGTGTTAGGAACACAACTCTGGCATCTTCGATATGGAAAATAAGGTGCGGCTGGGTGGGGAGCAGAAGAAAGGCGCATGTGGATGCTGAGCGGCCACTCAGGAATCAACTGGAATAATTCAGGCGCAGGTTCGCAGGGGACTGAACTAAGGGGTCTAAGATTTAGGTGGTGACAAATTTTCTCTTTTATGAGTCAGAAGTTATGTTATCTACACTTCCTAGAACTCAGCATTTACGCTTGAACCAGTTGTCCTAGGCCTAAGGCACAGCCTCTGTGAAATGAAAGTCATCGATTGTAAGAACCATCAGGACAGCCAAGCTTCTGCCATCCTAGAGCTTTGTTACCTGCTCTAAATTCCCGTTCCCTAAGGGAAAATATGGAAAATTGTGAATAAACCTGCTGTAAATAGGGAGGGAGGAGAACCAAGATGCATCATGTACGGGTACAAAATAAATGTGATGAATGTGACCGTTATATGTAAAATGTACCAATACATGTTCTTGGTTTAAAATTAAAAAAAAAAAAAATTCCCGTTCGCTCTCCTGGAAGACTTTACCTACATCTTCACATAGCTGTTTCTTCATTGTACAGATACAAGAAAATTTCACCTCCTCATTGAGGGGGTCTTTGACCTCCCAATCAAAAGGGCTTCCATTTATCGTTGTTTTCAATACACTATTTTTAGAAAATTTTCTCCATAGTATTTACTAATATCCTAAATGTGCTTATCTGTTCACTGTCTTTTCATTTGTGTATACCCCACCCCCAGAATAAAAGCTCTATGAGAAAAGAGACTTGACCTGTATTAAGAACCATGGCCCCTTCAGATTCATGCAAATAAATGAATTCAAATATTTGCTGAGTGTTGAACACAATAAAACCTATTTCTTTTTATGAATGGCATGTGAGTTGCGGCAGATTGCACAACTAATTAGTGAAGAAAATGAAGATCTTGTCTTCTGATTCCTGAATCACTAACGTTTTCATGTTTGAAATCTAATCTCTTACCTCCTAGGACCATGGGGAGGATCACACGAGATGAAAACATGAAGAGTTTGTGATTTAAATGTTGTGTAAAGAAGAAACAATGGCACAATGCTTCCGGAGACTGAGGCTAATTCACCTAAGACTATATATGGCCCACGTCCAACATAAGATGCTTTGAAAAAAAATCTCTGCTTCAACTGGTCTGATGAGGCCAGCATTAGCTGCTTTCAAGAGTGAGATTCTGTGGGGATATATGACATAGGAAGGGTGGATGGGGCAAAAGGAGGACATGTGGGTCTGTCTCACTGAAGGTTGGCAAAGTTGTGAAGTGGGCAGGATTCCTAACTACTCACATCTAATGTGTTCCTTTCTCTTTTGGATCTCTGAGTGCATTTCCTTGGTTTCTTCCATTTAAAAACTCAGGGGAGGGAAAAATCCATTTGGAAGTTACAAAGATGGAAGACAACTAGGAGACAATGCATGATAATCATATTTGACAATATGATTCATTGATACATCTATGATGCACTCATCCAGTATTTATTGATAATGAATGAATGAATAAATATATATTGGCAGCACTGTGCTGAGGCCAGGTATTAGACACTCTGCCATATCTGGGGATAAAGAAAGATAGACAGTAATTTTATTTTAGTGAACTTGAAGGGAAGTGAGAAAACAGCTGTGAAAGAAACACAAGTGTGATCTGTTCCCAATTTGCCACTCCGACTCCGGGAAAATGTCCCCTCCTCAGTGAAACTGGGCCATCTAACAAAAGGGAATATGAAAAAGATTATTTTCTTTGTCATCTTTCTAATATGTAAAGTAGAAATAGACTATAAGGCAATTCAGTTTTAATACAGAAGTTCAAGTTTTGGAGCAAATTCTAAATTTGCAATGTATTTAGCTTTATATACATGCTTTAAAAAGATGATTTGTGTGTTACAGTGGTACTTCAGTTCATGAACCTGATTCTTTCCACGATTCTGGGTGCAAATCGAATTGGACAAGAACCCAGTCAAATTCAAGAGTTAGGCTCAGTGTTGACCTTACAGGGACATTTGATTTGGTTCTCATCCAATTTGGCTTGCAACCAGCATTGTGGAAAGAATTAAGTTTGTGAACCAGAGTACCCTTGTATTTTTGTTGAGTCCTTAACCCCTTCCCCTTCCTCTCTGTCATGTCCTACCCATGAGGCAAACTGGTTTGCCACCACCACCGCCATAATGCGCTGATTTGCCACGGGGCCAAAAGCAGTGCAGCCAATCAATTATGGGCCGAAACCACCAAAACTGTGAGCCAAGCAAACCTTTGAACTTTATAAGTTGATTGTCTCAGGTATTCATTACAGTAATGTGAAACAGACTAACTCAGCCAATCTCGGCTTTTATTTCCCAGCTAATCAAGTAAAAGTGAGGATTCTGCCTACCTCCAAGTGAATACAGACCTAATCCCCGTCTCAGAGGGACAGGTGGGGAAAGTAAAAGGCAACACATACAGTTTATGATGGTGTGTTCTGCTCTAGGACCCCAGGAACAAAGGGCTCACTCTTCTCTGACCAGATAGGACAGCTTCTGCCCTGCTGAATAGCAGTAGACCAGGGACAGTGTAGAGGGGTTGTCACAGAGGTTAATTTGTCAATAGTAACATGGATGATGCTACTCTGTCTTCTTTAATGGAGTAGCAGAGCTCAGGTAGCAGCACATAAGTGCCCGAAGCCAGCGTTATAGTTATCATGACTAATAAAGTCACCGCATCAGCCTAGGAGGCTTGAGCCATAGGTGATGGTGGAGATGGTAAAAGGTCACCACAGACCTACAGGCCAAGTGGATGGACAGTTCCTGAGTGTGCTGCATAATACGCACAATCCAAAGACAGCAAGAATGAGGAAGCGAGGACCCGGAGGAATTTATCCTAATCCTCCATCTATTTGCCTTTCCCAGTTCAGTTCCCAAGAGGAAGAGCCCTCTTACTCCCCAGGTATCTACTGTATTAATTTCTACAGGCTTCTTCCAAAGGGAACACCAGTCATTCATTTAGTTGACTGGAGAAAATAGGAACTTGGAGAAAATGGGAACTTCAAGAGATGTGGAGAATTATGACAGGTCCTCTAGGAAAGTCAGGCCATATATGACCTAGTAAACAGAATCTCAGCCAAATATTACCTAATGATCAGTTCTAACATGTTTCTTTCTTATTCCCTGAATATATAAATGGAATTGACGTACTTAGCAGTTGGAGTAACTCTCACAGAGATCTGTGAGATAAAAACTATTATAATGGAGGAAACAAAGAGAAGCCCTTTGACAATGTTCCCTTCACTTTGACTAAGGTGATAAATCAAAAGTAGTATCACATCCCCATAGAAATGGAGAAAGTCAGCTCTTGCTCTCAAGGATGCAGGGTATCAGGCCATTTTGTGTTGAGGTCACCAACCTGGCCCTTCCTAAACCACTGGATGCTGGTGAAGGATATAGACTCCTGCAAGGCCGACCAAGAAGAAGCCCCAGGGGTACTGCTGTGTTCCATGTGTTATCTTTGATAGAAACGACCAATAGACTCTCAGGAAACTTTATTTTGACAAATATACCTTTATCCATTTCAGTCAGAAAAGATGACTTCGAATAGTTAACATTCAAATGGAAAAGACAAAATGTTCGTGGGTAACATTGCCCCAGATGCATGTTAATTTGTACATCATCTATTATAGTTAAAACAAAGGCTGCTTCTTTCATCTGCTCCCATAAAGAAGGAAGCAAAATACTTGGTAGGCTTCTCTGAGTTCTACAGGCACAGCTAGGAGTAGGGCTCTGTGCATATAGCAAGTGACAACAGGCTGCCAGCTTGGCCACAGGCACCAAGTGACCAATAGACATGGCTTGACTGTAGGGGGCTCAGAGGTAAATGAAGACAAATACTAAACAAATGCAAATATTATGGGTGCCGATCTTATCAAGGTGACTAGGTAAATCCACTTTCCTCACTGGAACTTAGATCTACCCAATATAAAAAGCTATGAAGGTGGGTCTAACAAGACTGCCCATTCACTGGTGGATGTGAGCCTCCCTGGGAAAGGTTTGACTTCGGGTAAAGTGGGTCTTTGCATTTTATCTAAAGGGGCTGACAGTCCGAACGCTGTCTGCTGACACCATTTCCAGCAGCTGAGATGACAAATCCTTTCTTGATGGGGACTCTGAGCAGCACATCACCACATCTATCATACACCATGGGGCACAAGGGTTTAGTTGGAGCACCAGGTTGGAAAGACTTAATATTGAAATCTTGCTTGTAAACTTTCTCAAGGAGTTGATGAAAGTTACTTAATCTCCCAGGTTTCTCTCCTGTGAGGCAAAGGTAATAATAGTCCTACTGTTACCTGTAAATTAGGTGATAGTACACGGAGGAAATTAGCACGGTACTCAAAACTTCCAGCTATCCTTGTTATCCTTGATGATTTATAAACCAAGATTGAGCAGTTAAAATCATGCCTATGTCAGGTATACTCATGATTAATTATGCCCAGATCATTTCTTCTTATAGCTTTCCTTCTCATTTCTTTCTGAATAATGTTTCAAAGCCCCCTTGCGGCTTTGTTTGATGAACATGTGGCCCAGAGGAGAGAGGTAAGGCTGGTGAGGGATTAGAAGGGAAAACGCTTTGTTGCATTTGCTCACTGCACCGGTAGCCTGAGCAACTCGGCTCCAGTTTGGCTTTCTAAACATCCCGGTCCCATTTAGATTTATGCCGCACAGACTGTGCACACTCGGTAGAAGGAATTGCTCCAGTTTCTTCCTGTCCCAACACTTTTCTGAGACACCTTAATCTTCTGATCAAAGGCTTCCACTTGCTGGAGAAGTTGAGCATGATTTGACCGGGGCTAATTTTTCCATGGATATGCGTGTGTTTTTATTTCTGCCCCCATCAAGGAAAAAAAGAGAAAGAAAATGGGAGGAAAGCAGCGTATGTTATTTCTTTGCTGCCATCTGAAACAGCCAAGCCAAGAGCCAATTTATTCAGCTTAATTCATTCCAGATTTCACAAGGAATAAACAGTATTCTTGAGAGTTCTCAGATGTATGGCCAATAGAGATCCAGTTCCCCAAGTCAGCCAATGTCAAACTTGCAGGTAGCCCTCAGTCAGGGCACAGGGCACTAGAGATGCAGGGTGGGCTTGAGGTATTCTCTGGGAAGCCCTTGGGACTCCAGGGCTGTGTGATGTGACAAGTGCCTTGCATATCCTAAGCCCCAAATAAATAGCCTGATAGGGTCCCTGGAAACAATGTTGCTGCTCGAAGTTTACATCAAATCTGCAGAGAGAAAGGGTTTCTTTCTCTGAGGAAGAAAAGCAAAAGAAAGTTTATTCATACTCTTTCTCTCCGAGTCCTACATAAAATCCTTCAAGAATGCCCCAAATCCTATTTCTATAAAGCCTTCCCCTATGATTCCAGCCTATGCAGATCAAGGATTCCAACGGCAGTCAACCCAAGTCTCATAAGGTAGGATAGAGACTTCCTATCTTACTGAGATTGTCCAAAACCTAATGTATATATTTTGTCTACTGGAAGTGGGTGGTTGTGGGTTCCAGATTTACTTCCTTTTTACTTGCCATGTGAATTTGTCCAAGCAAGGTCTCTAAATCTGCTTCCTCATCTGAAAAATAAAGACAATACTTTCTAGGTCTCAGATGATACACACGAGTGAAAGAGTCCAACTGTTGTTATGAGCTTGATTGCCCCAGTGCATCCCAGGTCCCGTGAGGGAGCACGGGGCCCGCAGCGAGGGGTTCAGTCTGCGCACCGTCTGCACTCAGATGCACCCCTCACCTTCGGCCTGCCTTGCTTGTAGCAGCACGTAGGATCCTGGGGGCTGCGTTTCGAGGCTCCAAGTGAGAGAGCTCCAGCCGGGCCAAGGCTGCAGATGAGGCAGGGAGAAAAGGCCAGGGCTGCTGCCACTTCTCTGATTCGGGTGATGTCTCTGGTCTTTGCTGTGACTTTTCTCCAGCCACCACACAAGTCCATCTGGCTCTCTCTCCCTCCAGGTGACTCTGCGCTCCAGGCTCAGGTGATATCAGTTTCTTGTCTGTCCCTGCAGCCCAGAGGTGACAGGGCCTTCCTGCAGCGGCCCATCTCTGAGCCTCCCTGAGCCTTCTTCAGCATCTTCTTTCACCGAGGTTACCAGTTTCCTCTGTGCTCTGGTTTCCTGACTGAGCCTGTCCCACATACCGAGACTGGCTATAGAGCTCAAAAATATTTCTGCTATTCTGTTTTATTGGTGCGTGTTTGCAGCACATAATGATTACATTTGTTGTGGGGAGTTGGTACATGTACATAACATATCTCAATTATTTTTAATTCCCTTCTCCATCTATCCCTTCCCTCCCCTTGGCCTCTGTTTGTCTGTTGGTACCCTTCCCTTTTGGGGTACCCTGCAACAGTTCTATCTTCCTGTTTCCTATTATCTATCTTTTATTTTGCTTTTTAATTTGTTTTATTTGAGGTTTCTTATATAGGAGAAACCATGCAGTATTTAGGCTTGTATGTCTGATTTATTTCACTTACTCTTTTGGTCTCAAGGTGCATTCATTTTCCTGTAAATGGTTCCAATTCATCCTTCTTTATAGCAGAGTAGTATCCCATTGTGTATAAATATCACATTTTAAAAAGCAACTAAAAATATAACTTTCATTTGACCCAGCTATTCCCCTTCTAGGTCTCTTCCTAAAAGATTTAAAGACATTATATTACACAGATACATGCATACCATTATTTACAGCAGTACATCTCATAACAACTAAGTCTTGGAAGAAGTCTATATGCCCATCAACAGATAAATTGATTTTAAAAATTCTGATATATTTTTAAAAGGAATTAATAGGTCCTGGTAGATATAGAATATTGAGAGTCAGTCAATCCAAAGCATGCGTAAAGTCCCAACATTCTCAGGTTATAGATAAACTGAAGCCTGGGAAAAGGGAAAAAAAATTCTCCAAGGTAACAACCAGGAATATACACAAGCATGGTCACGCAAAAGGCATTTCTTCCAAAGATATAATATAGACTGTATGCTGCTTGACTGAGATTCTTCTTTGTATATAAATATCTCCTAATATACAGCCTCATGTTCTGTAAATATATGATACCCACTAAACTTCAAAAAGAAAACAGAGAACCAATAAAGACATTAATATGCATTAAAGTACTGAATTAATGTTTAAAATATTGGCGTTGAAATTTGTCTTAAAGTTTTTCTGCCAGTACTGTAGAGACAAGTGTCAGTTTACGAAATAATTTCATTGAGGTAAAATCAGTATTCAGTAGGCTCACGTTGTAGCAGGGGTGGCTAAAGAATCGGGGCTCCACGTGGCTTGCTCTGGTAAGGTCCTGGTCTGAACTTAGACAGACCTTCTGATTACAAAATGAATATTGTTTCGATTACACCACCCTAGGCTCCCTATCTGACAACTGAAGTAGATGCAACATCTGGAAGCCATAACATGTTTAACCATAATGGCAGCATTAATAAGTTAGAAATATTCTTCTCCAACTGGATCCTTAGAGCCCCAGGGAATTCATAAGGCTGTCCCGGGACTACTTGAAGCCAAAGAATAAATCTGCTGGACCTGCCTAAGCATGCAATTTACCTGAAGATTTGAGTGAGAACTTTAAATAAAAGATCATTTCCCGTAAAGCTAACATGAATATATTATGAATTAGAATAGAAAATGTTGATTTTTATTATAGAGCAAAATCTTGGATTTTGAGTACATAACTTGTTCTGCGAGTATTCTGCAAGATGAGCAAACATTTCCAATAAATTTTAACTTAATAAACAAGCAATTTTTCTTAGACTATGAGTATGTGGTAGTGAACGTCACATGATGACAACTGAGCCAAAGGTTCCTCTACCTCCCTCTCTCTCTCCCTCCTGCTCCCCTTCTCTGTAGGATTGTGGGTGATTGTCTCCCAACAGTAAGAGGTTATGGAAGAGACCTCGTTAGCAGAGGAGGGGAAAAAGGTGGAAGAATCCCTCATTCAAATGAGATTAGGGAGATGTGTAAAATGTGGGAAACAAGGCAAAAGTTTGTGGCAAATCACCACTCCTCAAAAAGAGGCAAAAGCAAGTGTTATTGAATAGGTTCCTTGTTAAAAGTGCATGAAAAGAAAAAGATTATATTGAGTCAATAGATAGCAGTGATTCCATTAGTGATACTGAAATCGTCCTACACAATAACCCTCCTCTCTGATCTCTCACCAGCCACGAAGGTTTCCAAAGGTAAGTGCAGGTTAATTTGTTTACTTTTCTTTATATTTTGTATTTTCTTTATTATATTGTATTATATTTCAATATTGTAATTATTTGTACATGAATATTTTTGGATTGTGGAATGAATTATCTGAGTTTCCGTTACTTCTTATGGGGAAATTCACTTTGATATACAGGCACTTTGGATTATAAGCATGTTTCCAGAATGAATTATGCTCACAAACCAAGGTTTTACTGTATACAAAAGACCTAAAATAAATTTTTAGTTTATTAATGAAGGTTGAGGGCATGTGTCATCTCCACTATAGAGGTATTTTATTAAGCATTTAAGAAATGCTTTAACTTTAAAGAGTATCTTTTCAAGAAAATTCAATGTAACAATGCGCACAATTAACAAATCAAATAGTATGTAAGGATTATAGTGAAAACCAACAATTCTCTTCTCCATTTAATTCCCACCCACCTACCCTCACCTCCAGTCCTCATCCCCAAAACAGTGGTTTGCTCTGCGCTTCTGTGTTTTTCAATCTTTAATGTTTGTAGTATTATTTCTTGATGCATCAACTTTAAATATTATCCATAGATTTCCACCCATGAAACTAAGTATTTACCTTATGCTTACTTAGACAACCTTAAAAATAATTCTCTTTCTGTGGGCTTGCCTCTTTAAGGTGGTTTTGAATGAATAATATCTAAATTTGTGATCAAATCTGTTGGCCTATTTTTTACACCCTGCTTAAGCAGATTCCTATTAATTCAAAATCACAAAGATACCTTCTACATCACCTTTTAAAAGTTGTGTTGTTTTGTCTTTTTTATTTAGATCTATGATACACTGAAGTTGATTTTTAATATAATGTAAGGTAGGATACAAGTTGATATTTTCACAGAGTGGAAGAATATATTTATAAATATAAATTTACATTTATATTTTTATAAATATATTTATATGAATATATAAATATATGTATAACAATATATTTATATGTTTATAAATACATTCTTACTCTATATACAACAAAGAAAGGGTTCACTTTTGCAGTATCTGAAGAACATTTCAAAACAACAAAAAAATTCAAAAGAAATATGCATATCCTAGAAAAATGAGACTTTCCAGAAGAAAGTATTCTAATGACCAATCAATAGATGACAAGGTATTTAACCTCTTTGTAATCATGGAAATTCAAACTGAAATCATAATGAGGACCCATTTTATATTCTTGAATGAAAAAATAACCAAATATTGGGGAAAATGTAGAAGAAAGGAGACTCTCCTGAACTGCTGGTGGGAATATAAATTGCTAAAACGCTTTGGAAAAATGGATATTTCACATGTCTACACATATCCTATAATCCCCAGTTCTCCTCTTGGGTACATACCAGAAACATGTGCACGTTAGCACTAAAAGATGTGTACATGAGTCTATGGCAATATTGCTCCTAATAGTCCCCAAATGGAAACCACTCAAAAGTCCACAAATAGCAGAATGTGTAGTACATTGTAGAATATTTTTATAACAAAAAAATGTGATTAATTCACAAACAAAATCTTGAACACAAGAAGTCCAACATTTATATACACACAGACACACATTCATGTGCACACACCCCCACAAATGTAGTGGATAATTATATTTCTGTGAAGATCAAAAGAACGAGCAACATAAACTAGAGTGTTGGAAGAAAGCACAGAAGCTGTAACTAGTGAGTAGAGAGGAGTTGATTAGGAGGGCATTCATTTGCTATGGCTGCCATAACAAAGTGTCCCAGACCAGGTGGCTTAAGTTATAGAAATTTAGTTTCTTCCCTTTCTGGAGTCCAGAAGTTTTAGATCAAAACTAAGAAATTTGTAGAGTTCACAGAGCTGATTTTGTTGGCCTCTGTCCCAGTCTTATGGAGGGCGTCTTCTCCCTGTGTCTTCACACACTCTTCTCTCTGTACGTGTCTGGTCCTAAATTCACCTTATGAGAACATCAACCATACCAGATGGAGGCCCAAGACGGTGACCTCAGTTTACCTAGATTACCTCTTTAGAGACCCTGTCTCAAATACAGTCACATTCTGAGGTACTAGGATTTCAACATATAATTTTGGCAGGGACAGAACTTGGCTCATAACAGTGGGGAAGGGGTCCAGTCTTGTTTCCCAGGGCTGGCAACATTTTGCTTCTTGACGCGAGCAGTGATGATCGTGTGGGGCTTAACTTAGTGATAATTTATGACAAGGACTATTTGTTTTCTCTTTTAGATGTATGTTATGCTTCATGATACAAAGGACAAACACAGATATAATTAATGATGTGAATTAGTCATCTTTGAAGTAACAAACAATCCTAAAGTGTCAGCAACTTCTAACAGTAAACATTTATTTCCCATTCCCATTACTTCCTGGTGACTGTGGATCTGTTGAACTCTAAGCTGAAGAAAAAATTTTTATTTGGAACATCTTATTCTTTTAGGAAAGAGGAAAAAAAAAGCAAGGAAGTTGGTAGAAATTCATGATGTCCCTTAAAATAAAACTCAATGTATAACATGATCTCCTTTTGTAAAAATATTGGCAACCATTTGTCAAATACACATCAGTGGGAAGGAGTACAAACTCCTTCCCAAGGGGTTGGAGATTTAGCTCAGTGGTAGAGTGTCAGCCTAGCAGGCGCAAGGCCCTGAGTCAATCCCCAGCACAAAGAAATAAAAACCTCCTTCCCATGTGGCGGTCACTGCAGGTCACTCGGAAAGAGGAAAAGATGTAAAATCCTCTCATAGAAAGAAGGGTGGTGGGAAGACAACCTGGAACAACGCAATAATCTACCACAAGAAGTCAACAGAAAATTATATACCTGAAAAAAATATTTGAGATGCACAGGAGAGATCCGTAAATTTCTGATAGATCAAAACATTTACATACTTTTAAAATATGAAAATATTACAAAATACAAAACCACTTCGGAGAATTTATTTTAGAGTCTTGAAGTAGGAAAAGTCTAAATTTGACATAAGGTTTTAAAGTCATATATTTGATTATAAAAGCTAAGCACTCTGAATTAGAAAAACTGTAATGCACAAAGTTAAAATATAACCCACAAATATTTGAAACTCAAATTACCGGCAAAAAGGAAAATTTCTTGACTATAATATGGTTCTACATAGTTAAGGAGGAAAAATCCAAAAACTGAACATGAGAATTTATCTATGTTTCATCTTTATTCCTGGAGCTCCAAGCCACCCAGATGAGCAAAGCCAAAAAAAACAAATAAAAAAGCCTCAAACACAGGCAAAGATTCCCCCATCCCGTTTACAATAAGTTACATTCAAACCAAAACCATAAAGAGGCACCATGTTTTAAACTATCACATAAGCAGAGATCGCAGAGTTGGGCAATGAACTCCGTGGGCCAAGAGGTAATCCACACATTCCTGAGGGTGTCAGTTATTGCCTCAGCCTCCACAGAGGCTGCTTTGGCACTATCTCTAAGAGATTAGGAGTACCAATAAAATTAATTTTTAAAAATAAAAAATAATTTTGCTAAAAAATAAAAGATTATTAATATCCCTGTCCTTTGAGCAACTGATTATATTTCTAACTATGTATCCACACATGTAAAACACATAGAAAGATAGTTGTTGTAGTATAATTTGTAAAAACGACAAAAGCTGGAAAAGAAACATATGCAGACTTCTATAAATCACAGGTATAATCAATTTTAATATGCACATCTACACCAAAGAATATGCAGTCATTAAGAGAACAAGGCACCTCTCTATCTTACAGAAACAGAAAACTCTCCAGAATTTGTTAATGAAAAAGGGAAGTACAGAAATATTTGTCTAAAAGGTCACCTTGGGTAGAAAAAAGAGAATGACTAGCCTAAAAACTACTAACTGAGTTAGTTCTTTGAAAGAATAAACAAAATAGACAAACCCCTAGCCACTCTTACCAAAAAAAGGAAAGAAAAGGCCCAAATCCATGCAATAAAAAATGAAAGAGGTGAAGTCACAACCAGCCATACAGAAATCCAAAGGATCATCAGCACCTACTTCAAGAACCTCTACTCAAACCAGACGGAAAACACAGAAGAAATGGACAGATTCTTAGAAACATATGAACTACCAAAATTGAATCAAGAAGAGATAAATATTCTAAACAACCCAATATCAGCCATTGAAATTGAAGAGGTAATTAAAAACCTAGCAATGAAGACAAGCCCAGGTCCTGACGGCTTCACAGCTGAATTCTACAAGAAATTCAGTGATGATCTAATACCACTATTCCTCAAACTCTTTAATGAAATTGAAAAGGAAGCAGCACTTCCAAAATCATTCCTGGAAGCAAGTATTACCCTGATTCTAAAACCAGAAAAAGATCCCACAAAAAAAGAGAACTACAGACTAATTTCCCTAATGAATATAGATGCAAAAATTTTCAATAAGATACTGGCTAACAGAATGCAATGAATTATCAAGAAGATTATACACTACGACCAAGTAGAATTCCTCCCAGGGATGCAGAGATGGTTCAGCATATGCAAATCAATACAGGTAATACACCATATCGACAGAATCAAAGACAAAAATCACATGATCATCTCAATAGATGCAAAAAAAAAACATTTGATAAAATCCAACACCCATTCATGATAAAAAAAAAACCCTCCAGAAATTAAGAATAGATGGTCTATATTTAAATCTGTTAAAAGCCATCTATGACAAACCAATGGCCAACATCACACTAAATGGTCAGAAACTTGAAGCTTTCACACTAAAATCTGGAACAAGACAAGGCTGTCCACTATCACCACTATTATTCAATATAGTTCTAGAAACATTAGCAAGAGCAATCAGGCAAGAGAAAGAAATAAAAGGGATAAAGATAGGAAAGGAAGAAGTTAAGCTATCATTATTTGCAGATGACATGATACTCTACATAGAAGACCCCAAGAATTCCACCAAAAAACTTCTAGATTTAATAACTAAATTCAGTTGCATAGCTGGATACAAAGTCAACACCCAAAAGTCAATAGCATTCCTATATACCAATAACAAACTCACTGAGAAAGAAATAACAGAAGATATTCCTTTCACAATTGCATCCAAAAAAATGAAATACGTAGGAATCTATCTAACAAAACAAAAGATCTTTTTGTTGAAAACTGCAGTACTCTGAAAAAAGGAAACTGAAAGAGATTTCAGACAATGGAAAGACATCCCATGTTCATGGGTAGGAAGAACCAACATAGTGAAAATGGCCATACTTCCTAAATTACTATACAGATTTAATGCAATTCCGATCAAAATACCAATAACATACTTCACAGAATTAGAAAAGGCAATCATGAAATTTATCTGGAACCAGGAGAGACCAAGAATAGCAAAAACAATTCTGGGCAACAGGAATAAGCCAGGGGGCATCACAGTCCCCGACTTGAAATTGTATTCTAAAGCTTCTGTGATAAAAACAGCATGATACTGGCATGAAGACAGACCTGAGGACCAATGGAACAGGCTAGAAGATGGAGAAATAATTCCAAACACACTCCAATATCTCATCTTCGACAAAGGAGCCAAACACTCTCACTGGAAGAAAGCCTCTTTAATAAATGGTGCTAGAAAAATTGGCTTGCCACATGCCGAAAACTAAAACTAGATATATGTCTCTCACCATGTACTAAACTAAGATCGAAGTGGATCAAAGATCTAAACATTAAAACAGAAACACTACCCCTTTGTCCTTATTTACACTTATGATATTTTGTTTAAAAAAGAAAAAAGAGAGAACTAGATAGGGAAAAGTGGGATAAAGAAGAAGGTTAAAAGAAAAGTAAGATGAAAGGGGAAAAAATGGTTAAGTGTAGCTACACTTGTTGCAAATACGGAGGGGTGGGTGAATAGAAGGGAGGGGAGGGGAAGGGGGGAAGAGGGAGGGAAAACCAAGATGTATCATGTACAGGTACAAAATAACCATGTTGATCATGATCATTATGTATACAATGTACCAATGCATGTTCTTGGTAAAAATAAAAATAAATAAATAAAAAAAACTACTAACTGGCTGACTGTCTGAAAAGAGGAGAAGAATTGGGTGGATGTGATACAGATAAGGATGGTAGTCTCACTTTTCCCCTCTTTGTTTTTATTTTTGCATCATGTGCCTGGATTATCTAATTGTAAACAGTCGACTGAGCAGTGAATAATCTAATACACATAAATGAACAATCCAGGAAAAATTAGAGAAGTAGTACCATGAACTGAAAAGATTCCAGGATTTATAGTCAAATGGACTCGAGTTCATATCATAGCTCTCCCCATGGGACCTTCATTTCTCTGAGTTGTCTAAAAGGCAAGTCTGTAGAATAAAGCTCACAATCCCTAGCTATCAGCATCACTGAGAGAATTAGGAAGGAGCACACAAAGCCTGGCTCAGTGAAGAGCAGCCGTCTCTCTGAGTTCCTCCAGCCTTTTCACACTCGAGGAAAGGAACACCCGAAGAGAATAACGTCTAGTCCAAGTCTCACCGGAAGTTTAACACAGCACTTCGTCTGGGGCCAGCTCCAGGCTTGCGCTCTGAAAACAAATGCACTTTTGTGGGGCAGGGCGGAGGGCGACCTGTTTGGTTGCTCAAAGTTCCGGGTGGCAAGAGGTCTTCTTGACTAAGTATCAGTCCAAGAACCTCAAGCACAATTTGGCTGGGAGGGAGGGATCGTCTGGGTAGCCTGGGACCTCATGAGTAGGACTGCCAGAAAAAATGTAGGATGCATGATTAAATTTGAATTTCATGCAAACAACGCAAATTTTCCAATGCACATATATCCTCAACAGGACAGTGACGCTCATGTGACATGCTTGTTCTAAAGAAATGTTTATTGATAATCTAAACTTCAGAGGTAATTGGGCATCCTGTACTTTTCATTGCTAAATCTGACAACTCTATCCAGGACTGAAGATGCCCATAGGATAATTCTTACATCATTAGTAAAATAATACCCAGTTCTTTGGGAGCCACCCATCCCTGGCCACTTCGCAGCACAAATTTGGAGGCAGGAATTGGGGTCAGTGCTGAAAAAACAAAGAGGGCACCACTGTGGGTGAGCAGCACCCCATTGAAAGCTGCTGCCTCAGGCGCTCTCAGCTTCCCTTTTTCTTTCTTGAGGACCCAAGTGCCTCTGAGGGCAGAGCAAGGAGATGGACACACTCCCACTTCCTGCCTTGCTCCCCTGGGAAGCAAGCAGTGCCGACGGTGGTGGCCTTTGACAGTGAAGGTCGGCCACCCGCAGCACTATGGAGGGACTGAAGGAGGAGGTCAGGGCATCTTACCACCTCTGTGCACGTTAGCAGATTTGTAATCAGATGGTTATGGGCCTGGGGGAGGAGACTCTTTCTCTCTGCTCGATCTGTCTTTCTCATTCCTCCCTCCAGGATGCGGAAGACCCCTTCAGTCAGTGACTTCTCTTTTCCCTTCTGCTTCTCCCACAAAGGCTTGTGTTTTCTGTTCTGCAGGAGAATTGGTTCTTGGCTGCATCTGTCTACTGTAATTCCAAACAAGGCAGTCTGGCATGGGAGACTGACCACACAGCCTGAGATAGTTCCTCTTGCTTTCCCTCTGGACTTGGCCTCATCTGCTTGAGGCTCGGGGAAGCCTGCTGCTGCCCCGAGAAGGGGTCTTCTCTGCTGAGCATTCGCAAGTCCTTCACCAGGGGACTTGTGCTCTGCGGCTGTACTTCATGGCAACAGCTGACAGTCCCTGCAAAGGCCGGGAAGAACAGGCCACCTCTTTCGTTAAAACTTGAGCACAGGAACCCTGTTTAGAAGAGACTTGAGCTAGGGCTGTACTGCCCTTTCACACAGGAAGGCTGTTTCCAACTGCATGTATCTGCATAATGTAGCCGCGTCCTCCTACATCAGAGTTTCTTAAAGCCAACTCGAGGTCAGGGCTTGGGCAGGGAGCCAAGCGCCTCTCCTTGGAGCACTCTGTTCTCCTGAGCTAGGGGTTCCCACATATGCAGCAGGCAAAGCTCAAGCGTACTTCTTTGGGGAAGCCACTGCTTAAACTGAAATCTTGACCAGATAAAATGCCAGACCGAGGCTAACAGTGGCTGCAATCCATGTGTACTCAGTGATGGTACACTGAGTGGAGACCTCTGAGCCACAAGCCACTAAACAAACATTGACTACGTGTTTGGCGTCAGTCGTGTTATGTCAGAAGAGGCACACTTAGGCAGCGTCCATCCACAGGAAGCAGATGGTAAAAGTCAAATTTTTCAACCTGCCCATCACTGTCCAAGACTTAATTACATCAACTATCCTAAGTCTCTCAGCTTCTGGAAGCCCAGGCACCTCTGTCCTGTTCCTTTTATAATAGAGTACCTAACTCGCGCCTGGCATCTGAACCTGCAGCCCTTCCTATTCCACACCCCACCTGGACCACTCAGGACTTTCGCGTGGCACTTGTGGTGCTACCGCCCCCTCCTGGCCACCTCTGCGGTGGGCGGGCTGCTCCTCGAATCCATCTGAGCTGGGACTCCAGGCCAGCGCTCAAGGGGAAATGGAACATTTTGAGGCCCACAGTCTTCGGTCTGCAGTCTTGTCAGGATCATTTCTCTGGTCTGCTCAAGGAGTGGTAGTTTATGGACCTAAATTCTTAACGCACTGAGCATAATTTAGGGGGATACGGCCTTCCAAGAGTCTCGCTATCTGGCATGAGAAAACTCTGAGGAAGATGTCGACTTTCCCTTTTTCACTCTGCCTTTCCCACATTGCACCGACTCAAGTTTCCATAGTGGTCCTGAGCTCTTCCAGCCGTGATTTATTTCTGCCACGCAGTTAGGGCAACCAGCTGGTAAAACCATTTGAGAAGGCCTGAACTGAGTCTTATGACACGAGGTGTCATAAGACTTATAACAAGTTTATGGACCTCCATGGAAATCTGAGTCATTTTTCTTATCACCCGTATAAAGGTTTTAAGGCAAGCAGATGAATTGTATAGTGGTGGTTATTTGGCAAATAAGAGACATCTGGCTGTAATCACGGCAAGTAAACCTCTTTAGCTGGTGAGAGTGGGAACGGGAGACTTCATCTCCACACAGAGTTGGGAAAACAAATGTTTGGGTTAACTTGTCTTTTATAAAACAATCACAATAACTGGGTAGCCAAAGCTCTCAAATATTGCTATTTGATAACAGCCACTAGAGAGGTGCCTGGAGTTTCCAATCATTTAGAATGACTACAGCCATCTATATGCAGTGTCTATGTCTGTATCTATCAAGACAGAGATGATACACATAGAGACAAAGATAAGGATAGATGGGTTTTTGTGGTGGTGGTGCTGGGGTTGAACCCAGGGCCTTGCACATGCCAGGCAAATACTCTACCACTGAGCCACATGCCAGGCAAGTACTCTACCACTGAGCCACATGCCCAGGCCAGCTATACATCTTAAAATAACCAGACTAGAATATTTTCCAGGATGTATTCTACATGCAAGGCAGACTCCCAGTCAGGGAGAAAAGGTTCTTTGAACTTTGTGTAGATACATACTCTTAACTGTAAAAGGATCTGAGAAAAAAAATTCTGGTTACATGTTTTCAGAGAAGAAGTGGGCTTCTGGTTAGGTTTTGGAGCCAGAGGTGAATTTACCTGTGTGTGCATCAGCTGGAAGGAAGAGTAATTGTGGTGTGGGACAGAAGCCTGCAGGTGAGGAGCACTTCGTATCCATTTTAAAAGCTGTGTGCTGAGAATCGTCTTTACTGTCTCATAGTAAAATGCTTTCATCTCCATTTTTAGGACATTGTGTCTACTTTATTTTCATTATGGTTGGCTCCAGCCTCAGAGCCAGCCATATTGGCCTGAATGTACCGGAACTTCTCAACCTCATGCCTTAGGTGAAGCTGTTGCCTCCAGTTATAAAGTTTTTTTCTGCCTTCCTCCTGGAATTCTGCTCACAATTTTGTTTCTAGGTCCAATGTGGCTACTTTCTTTGGTCTTCCTGCCATCAGGAAGTGGACTGCATGTGAATCCACCTGTTAAATGACTCTCGGTTAACCTCATGTTCAATGTCATCTGTAAAATAAGAACATAACCACTTTGGGGATTGCAGTAGGATTTTCTAGAAACATACTGACATGAGATAGACAGACAGACAGACAGACAGACAGACAGACAGACAGACAGATAGATAGATAGATAGATAGATTATAAGGAATTGCGTTACACAATTGTGGAGACTGAGACGACCAAGATGTGAACTTGGCAAACTGAAGACCCAAGAGAGCTTATGGTATAATTCAAGGCCTACAAATCCTGAGAACTTAGAGTCGACGGTCTAAATTCTAGTCCAAAAGTAACAGGCTCAAGACCCTTGATGAGACGAGCCAGAAGGAAGGAGAAAAGTTGTCCAGCTCAAGCAGACACAAGGAGTTTCTTCTTATAGGAGGCTCAATATTTGTGTTCTACTCAGGAACTGAAGGGACTGGATGAGGTACGGGGCACTATGCAACACCCAGTCTACTTGTGTACATGTTGGTCTCGTCCAAAACATCCTCAATGCCACAACCAAAATAATGTTTGACCAAATATCTGGGCACCCCATAGCCCAGGAAACGGGCTGTGTAAAATCAGCTATCATATGGGTTGTCTCAAATGGCTGTAAAGCTGCTGTTCACATCTGGCATATCTAGTACACATGACGGTATGTATTGAGCTGGGAGAGAAGGGAACTCCCTGACTTTCTGCTGTTGCTACTTTGCATCAGGTGGACACTCAACATTGGTATTAATTTATTTTAGTGACTTCGAACTCAGAATCAAAAACAAAATACTTTGAGTTTAGCAGAAAAGGGGAAACTTAAATTTTTAAGGGTAAAACCTGGAGTCTGTGTTGTAAATGCCGATACCTGCGGAAGGCATACAAGCTGTAAAGACAGAAAGCAGATCTACAAGACAATGTGCAAACCGACTGTGTGGCACTGATACAGGACCAGGAGCCCGGTAACTGCCTCATACTGCACAAGGTACACAAGTGGACAAAGAGCCTCTAAATTACTGAACTTGTGTTCATCAAGGTGGCCACCCCTGTTCCTACATACCTGTCAGGGCCTCTCTACTGAGCTAATAGGGAAAGCGGCTCAGGACACTCTACCTGCCGTTCAGTTGCTGTAGTCAAATGGCAGGTCCGCAGAGATGGCACAGGCCACCCCAGTTTCTCGGTGTCCCTACAATAGCACAGGCAGGATCATAATATGAAGACACGCTCTCAACACCCTCAAACAGCTTTGGGCTTCTGATTGAAATAAATCCGAAGGCAAATCCAGTCCTCATATGTTGCCTCAGCGATAGCAAATAGGACGAGGCCATCCAAATGGCAGGAAACCACTGAATTCTAAACTTGAGATCCAAGCCAAATGACTGGGCTCTTTCCCCCCTTCTCCTTCCAGGGGCCCAACAGCTGTCTGACCATGGTGCTCTGACTCTGAGAATCTCAGGGGAACCATTTCTCTACAGGTGACTGAGCATGATTTACCTGTACTAAATCAAAAAGACACTGCCAGTAGCCATGCTCAGCAAACGTATTTGGCAACTTCGTATCGTCAAGTGCCGGGCACTCATCTTATTCCCCTTGAGAAGCCATGATGGCCAGTGCTGCTGGACTATGATTTTTCTCACTGGTAGAATTTATAGTCTTTTAGGGCATGGAAGACAATATTTTCTTCCTAATCAAGAAGGATAGCCTATCCTGAGAAGAAAGGTGCTGCTCCCGAGCAAGAGTCCAAGGTGAGCAGATATTTGTAGAACTCATCATCTAGCTACAGTAGTTCTAAGAACAGAAATAGATCATGCTTGAACTGGAGCCACAGCTTATCTTGGTGGAAGATGAGTTTTTTTAAAAAAGTGAAAGTTACCCACGTCAAATCCTGATTTTTGTGGATAAGTTGAACTTTCTCCTGGATGGACGAGCTAAGAGGTTCGGGTGGTGGGAGACTTCTGACTTGGGGTCTGTCTTAGTCACCTTCCTGCAACTGAGATAAAACACTTGACACGGCAGAAAGGAGGAGGAGTTTGTTTAGGCTCATGATTTAGTCTGTGGTCAGCTAGCTTCAAAACAGAAGCAGAATGGCAGGGGGCGTAGTGGAGGAAGGGTGTTCAACCCACGGCAGCCAGGAAGCAGACAGTGATGGTAACAAGCAGTGGACAAAAACGCCCTTCAGGGCCATGCCTCCAGCCACCCACCTGCATCTAGGCCCCACCTCCTGACAGCACTTCCAGCTACCAAACTCACTGATGGATGAATCCGCTCATCAGTACAGCACCCCACCATCCAATCACCTTCCAAAAACATGAGATTTTAGGGAGCTATTTCAGATCTAAACTATAACAATGTCCAACATGTAAGAAGCTCAGAAGCTGTTACTCCCTCCACAAGCCAGAAAAAAGGCTAAACAAAACTCAATCAATTCTTCTTAGATCCATCAGAGAATTGAGGTTGCACAACAAAAGACTTCTTCCAAAACTGGAGAGTCAGATGTAATAGTCACTTTCCCATTGCTGATACTAAATACCCAATTCCTGTGAGTTAAAGAAGGAGAGATTTATTTTGGCTCACAGTTTTCAAGGACCCAGTCTATGGTTGGTTGGCTCCAAGACAGAACAGTGTGGTGGAAGGGTATGGAAGAATACTGTTCGTTCCATGGCAGCCAGAAAGCAGAGAAAGCAAAAGACCCAGGGACTAGAATACACCCTTCCAGGTCATGTGGCAGTGATCTGCCTCCAACCAGGCCTTACCTCCTAACAGCGCAGCAGTTATCATTAATCTGTCATGAGCATATCAGCCCATGATCCAATCACCTTGCAAACATGTGAGACCTTCATGGGGGGAAATTTTAGATCCAAATCATAACACCAGACAAGCTGACATAGGTAGCAACAACAGAACATAAATTCACAAGCAGGACCCAGTGACGGCGAGAAAAACTACACTGTAAAGGATGATTGTGGGTGGTTAACCTGCAGACAGACTGAAGGCTTTAAAAACTGTAGGTGAGCTAGCTTTTGATGGGGAGAAGGGGCCACACTGTTGTTTTACTTCTAGGAATTGTGTTGGGTTCTCACAACTAAGATAAAAAAGGACCCCTCCTGCTTCTGGCAGGGATAGGGGAAAAGTTTCCATTGTGATATACTTTACAGCCTCTGTTCTCTCTAAAAGATCTTCACTTGAGAGCCATTTTACCAAAGGCAAAGGTACTAGGGGTTTATCAGAGCCTAATAAATTTGAGGGAAAGAAAATGCCCAACTCCAGCCCACTCTAGACTTCCTGTCTCCTTTAACGGGAGAAGGAACCAACACTGAGAAGGACTCGTGAAGATCACAACCCAGAGGCATAGCATCATCCAAAGACTGAGACCTAAGAAAGACTAAGGATTTCAGAATTCCAGAATGCATGTCATCCCCTCACCAAATCATCAATTCACTGTAGGGTGCCAGGCACTACAACTGAAAGTACTGCACATCTCAGACATAATTTAAGAAGTTTCTAGGGAGATCCAAAGATGGCAAGGGACACCAAAAAAAGGACACCATAGAGAGTTGAGCCCCTGACAAATACAACCCCAGTAAATGCAGTCTAACCCTGTCTTAGTCAATTTCATTGCTGAGACACCATACCTGACACCCACTACTTAACGGAGGAGAGGTTTATTTCAGCTCTTTGTTTCAGAAGTTTCAGTCCATAGTCAGCCATATCTAAGGCAGAAATGGCATAATGGAGGAAGAGCTGCTTATGTCATGGCAGCCAGGAAGCAGAGCAGGAAAGGAACACCCAGGGAGGGCGATATACCAGGTCATGCTCCCAATGACCAGCTTCCTCCCACCATGTGCCATCTCCTAAAGTACATCAGCTATGAACCCATCAGTGGAAAAGTCCAATCATTATAGCACTCTCATGATCTAATCGCTTTCCAAATAGATGAGACTTTGGAGGGAAATTTCAGATACAAACCATAACATTCCACTCCTGGCCCCCAAAATACGTGCATCTGATCATGCAAAACGCATTTAGTCCATCTCTAAGAATTCCCAAAATTTTAACAGTTCCAACATTGCTGAAACATGTTCAAATCCAAAAATCTTCTCTGAGACTCAAGACAAACTCTTAACTGTGAGCCCCTGTAAAAATTTAAAAATAAGTTAAACACTGATTACATAAATGGCACAGGGTAAATATGTCCATTCCAAAAAGAAGACATATGAGGATAGAAAAGAACAGGACCAAAGCAAAACCAAAACCCTGCAGGACAAACATTAAATCCCACAGCTCCATGTCCAGTACCTTCAGCAAGTTGAGGCAAAATTAGAACTCCAAAGGGTGTAGGAAGCCCCACCTCTATGGCATTACCAGTTGTAGCACTTAGGGTCTCTCTCTCTTGGGATGACTTCTCTCACTGCCTGTAGGCTTCCTCAACAAATGTTCCACATTCCTGGTATCTCTAACTTCTTGGGTCTCCACTGCACTTTCTGTTTTAATCACATAGCTCCTCCCACTGCCTTCTCAGAGACACACTGCCTGGCCTCCCAGGTCTTTCTCTGAAACCTGAGTGGAAACCTCCCTGACCCACAACTCTTACATTCTGCATGAACATAAAATTGGCACTTCATGGATGACACTGAGGTCTTCCACCAGCTGAAGCACTAGCCAGGCCTCCTTGGATTGTGCCTGCAGAGACCTCTGGGTACCTGAGTGGCCGAACAACCAATACCTTACATGGTCCTTGTCAAGCAGCATCCCCAGGGCCTCTCTTCTCAAATGACAGTTTTTTTGCATCCTTGAGCCTTAGAAGGGCCCAAAGTATTGTCGATTCCTGAAATGCCTTCAAGGCATCTTTCTTATTGTCCTGAAGCAAAGTACTTGGCTTCTTTTTAATGCTAATCTTTTCAGCTATCACTCTCCCCTTTGTTCCAACTTTGCAGATGCTTCCTTTCTGGGAAAATACAGAAAACTTTTTAAATGGTCTTTTGTTACCGACTTTCATGGTTAATGTGGCTTAAACCAGCCAGCATTTCTCATGCTATAGTCTGAATGTTGGGCTGTGTTGAGACTTCCTCCCCCAGACTAATTAGCCTATCACCCTCCATCTTTATATCCTGCAAATTCTCAGGACATGAGCAAAATGTAGACAAATTTTCTGCCAGAGTGTAACACACATAGCCTTGAGTCCAGTTGACAATGAAGTCCTTGTTCCCATCTGAAACCTCCTGAGCTTGCTCTTTACTGTCTGCATTTCTATGTGCATTCTGGTCTTCTGAGTTCTGGCCAGTGTTGATCATCAATCTTGGTTTACACCATTCTATGACTTATCTGGCCAGCATCTCCCTACCTTTCCAAATTCCTCCCATGAACTAGCTCCAAAGGCTTCTTAACTACATGGTCAGGTACATTCACAGCAACAACTTGTCCTACTCACTTTTCTTGTTGCTGAGAAACAATCCTCAACATCCACAAGGTAAAGGAGGAGAGATTTATTCTGGTTCACAGTTTCAGAGTTCACAGTCAGCAAGCTCAAAGGCAGAAACAGCATGGTGGGAGAGGCATAATGGAAGAAAAGCTGCTCACGTCATGGCAACCAGGAAATACAGAAAGAAGGGAGGAGCCAGCAAGGGAGATATGCCCTTCTAGGTCACACCCCAGAGACCAGCCTCTTCAACCAGGCTGTACCTCCTAAGAGCATGTTCACCTATGAACTTACTGGTGGAGCAGTGTACCAATGACTATAGCACTCCTGCAATTCGATCACCTTCCAAACACACGAGACTTTAGAGGGACATTTCAGGTCCAAATCTTAACAAATCTCTAGCCAGATAAACACAAAACCTTGATTTAAAGGCCTATTTATTGTTTGCCCTTTTTCCTTTGTCCAATTTATAATGTCCAGTTTTTGACAAAAAAGAAAAAATTGCTTCAAAACTGTGAAAAAGACATATGAAAAGGCATACAAAAGGCAAAAATTACAGCTTTAAGAAACAGCAAATATGAGAACTAGACTCAGATATGGCAAGTGTATTGAAATTTATAGACTAGGAATTTAACACTCTGTGCCTGTAGAGGAGCAAGGAAAAAGTTACATTGGACTTTTCCTCAGAAACTATGCAAGCAAGAAAAGAGTAGACTAAGATACGTAAAAAGTGGAAAGGTAAAAAATAAACCCACTAACAGAAAATTTCATGTCACAAATCTACATAAAGAACATAGGAAAAGAATAAATTAAAGTAAAATCTTTGGGAACAGATTAAGTTTTTTTTCAAGTAACAGCAACAATATACTTAATAATAGCATATGGATAAGTGAAATATGGATACAGGAATGTCGTAGGGTACAGAAGGGAGGAATTGAGAATGCACTGTGATAAAGTACTTGCACTACACGGGAAGTGGTATGGTGTTATTGGAAAGAGGACAAGGATATGTTGTAAAAGTACACAGCAATCTCAAGAGAAACCACTAAAAAGAAGTGTAATTGATACAGTAGGAAGATAAAAAAAAATTCAACCATTCCTGAAGACTCAATTAAACACAGAGAAGGCAGAAAGAGTAGAAGACAAAAATGAGACAAAGAACAAGGGCAACTAATAGAAAACAGTAAAAAATGTGGTCGATATTAATCCAACTACGTCCATCACTTTAAACATCACTGGAATAAATATGCCAATTAAAAGGCAAATTTTCAAAGTGGACCCAAAAACACAACACAACTGTATATTGTCCAAATGAAACCACTTTACATGTAAATACACAAATAGACTGAAAATAAGGAGATGGAGAAGATATGTCATGCCAACACTAATCTGGTCATGCTCAGATTTGTTCCTAACTCTTCCATTTCTATGTTAAATGAGTATTGTCAGGCCTGTCTCCATTTGTGAATAAACTTGGCAAGTCTGACAGAATTGAACTTGTAGTGGACAATTCTAGACTCATAGCCACTTGGGTGCCCTGGTTACGCTTTTAGTCTCTATCCAGTGACATTCTAGTAGTGTCTTTGAAAGACATACAGTTCTCCACTGTGGGTAGCAATGATATCTATGTTCTTCTTCAGCAAACCCAAGGCAAACCATGTAGTTAAGCTTCTAATCTGTCCTTTATCCTCATTTGATTATGCTTGCTCAGGTCTTCCATGGAATGGTAGGTTTAAATTCATCTTTTCGAAATTTTATGACTATTTACTTGGAGGCACAAGGCTCCATGAAAGCAGAAACTTAAAGTGAATAGTCAGGTAAAAGCCAAGCCTGTCTTCGCACAGAGTATCATGGCTTACAGTTTGCATAGGGGGACGCAGCACAACAGTAAAATCTAGTTCTAACTGGGGAAAAAAATTTTAATTATCTTTGATTGATTGGCACCAAGTCTTCTTAGAGCTACCATTTGCCTTATCCTTGGACAAATATCACTATCAAGTCAAAGTGAGAGAGAGACATCATGAAAATACATGATAAACGATGCTGGGAATAGTAAACGACCCGTTAAGGCTGGAAAGCTGGAGAGACTCAAGGGCTAAGAGATTAGCCTTTTGTTGCTAGGGCTCCATTTTTCCCTTCTCAGGCCCAGAAGATGGAGTATTTGCAATAAGTAGGATGGCCTGACTCTTCAGGGTCTAATCCCATCGGCACCTTGAGTTGTTGGCTCATCTGTGAAAAGCATGGAAAATATTACCCACTGTTTTCATGCTCAGAAGGCAGATTATTGCGGAATACAAAATTCTTGAAACTCCCAGAATGGAAATGAGGCCCATCTTTGAATGTGAGACATTGTTGAGCAGGCAGTCCATGTAAAAATGAACAGAGCAGCTGACTAACCAGTTAGTCGAAGCAAATTGTCCCCCCAGGACTAACGGTGATCACAATTGGTTTTCTTACAGTTCTGGGAAGTAGAGGCCTTGGACGTTTCTCCTCATACATTAATACCACAACAGAAACACCAGTCAAATATTGCAAGTCATAAAAGATAATGTAAAACAGATGCTTTCACCTTTAGAAGTTAACTTGGTTTTGATCAATGATGAGCTTATCTTAAGCTTAATGTAAAAGACATGCAAATGTTTAGGCTTTTCTTCAGGACTATTAAGCCTTATAAAATAAGGGAGAAAGCTTCAGCATTGCCTAGTCATAACAAAGTAATCGTTTCCTAGAAATATGGAGCCTTAGGAACATAAAGTAAGAAAATTGACAAAGAACCTTGAAATATTATTAGTGCAATGAGCATATACATACTTAACATAAAATGTATTCTAGATTCTGGCAAGGAGTTTGCAAACCTAGTTTTTAAGAAATGAATCCTTTTGTCAAGAGAACTTCTGGAGTTCCTCATGGTATGATTATTGGATAACATTTATATCTTTCTAATATAAAAGTTCCCTAACTTGGTATCTATAGTCTAGAAAGAAGCAAATAATTTAATAAGGACGATTTTCACATTCCTCGTACCAAGTACTTTATAGAATTTTAGGCACATTATAGAGTAGACTTGCAAACCTACGTGGCACTTGCTAGTCACATACCCACTTGACAGATGGGTAAGTCAAGCAACACAGCAAGCAAATAGCATATTCCCAAACTGCTGAGACTTAAACTTACATAATCTGACTCTGACGACTTTTCTATTGACTCACTTCAGCTCCTACTTATGAGAGGCATCCTGACCTGTGGAAGCTCATGAGCCATATCAAGGAATAGCAAGTCCTGCTGTTATTCTTGCATGTGTTGACCACAGGGCGACAGTGAGGATTCTCCTAGCACTGGCTGTCAGTTTTGACCCTGGTGCTTCAGTCTCTTCTCCAACTGTGAGCCGCGCAATCAGGATCTCAACTATGCCGACTTCCGAGAGGGACTGTGTCACTGCCACCCCACGGTATTCTGAAAACCCACAGGGAGCAGTTCTATTTGTCACAATTGTGGAGGGCTGTAATGACTGTCATTACCAGCCAGGCTGCAGAAGGCCCAGAATGCTCAGTCTCACTAATCGTTCAGAGCACAACATAGCACACAGCTTACATGCAAGTCAAAAAAAAAAGAGTTTAAAATCTGAGCTTGGAATTTAACTGCTATGTGAGTTAATAGTAACTGAGTTTTCTAAGACTGCTATCACAGAACAAGGTTGGCTTTTGTAATGTTTTGAAAACAAAAAAGCCCCTCCCCAAAGCCAGCTTACTACAAACAATGCCAATTGTGAGACAGGTGGCCATTTCTGCCTGCTCGTATTGGGATGCATTTATAGTTAGTACCTTGTGGCATTTCCCCATACAGCTACGAGGATCTGACTCCTTCATTTTGTCTCCCAGTGTCGCTGTGCCTGCAAAATATAAAGTAAAATGCTTGTTTAATTTCATCTTACTTTATCAAATATTAATCTTCTCCTAAAAATATGTTGAGATAGAAAACACTTGAATAGCAGGATTCGGCTCATTTTAAATAGGAAAAAATAAAGAAAGCATCATAATGCTGTCTAAAACACTAATCAATTTCTTCAACCGTCAAAAATAGCCATAAACATCCGTCTAACAACACACCAAGGGTTTTTATGACAGTTAGATCAAACACCTGTAAACTAGCTTACCCACTAATGATTTCAGCAATTATGTTTGGATAGTGTCAGCAATACTAGCGGTACTGGATGCCAAATTAAGATCTTTCAACACTGGCAGAAGAGAACATTGAGACTTGGGGGTGCGGGTGGGGTGCAGGCTCAGTAGGAAGAGTGGAAGGGGTGACAGCCATAAAGCACAATGCATTTTAGTGGGAACCAGGAGAATAATTAAGATGACTTGTGTGCAACTCATACTTCTTCCAGTGAAAATATATGTTAACAAAGAAAATTTGAGTTAAGTTTGAATAGTGACTAAACACAAGGTAAAAAGCATTATTTTTCTTTTTCTTTAAGGTGGGTTCAAATCTGTATTGAATTTTGTACTAAAACATGCAAATTTTGTTGAAGAAACAAAAATGAGGCTTTTCTCTACCAGATGCATGATTTTCAAATAAATGATTCTTAATTAAAAGCTTGACTGATACTTTCTGGTTGTGTGGTTTTAGGAAAGGCTCACTGTTCTCTGAAAGTGTCTGTGTTAGTCACCTTCCCATATCCGGACACAGTACCCAACACCCACAATGTAAAGGAGGAGCGGTTTATTTTGGTTCATGGTTTCAGTTCATCAACATCATATTCCAAGGCAGGAACAGAACGGCAGAGGCGCATGGTGGAGGAAGAGGTGCTTAACCCACGGCAGCCAGGAAGCAGAGAGAGAAGGGGGCAGCCAGGGCCAAGAATACACCCTTCCAGATCACACCACAGGTGCCCGCCTTGAGCCAGGCCTCACCTCATACAGCAAGTTGGCTGTAGTGCCTCTAGGATCCAAACGCGTGAGACATTTGGGGCACCTTTTATATCTAAACGTTGACAGTGTGTAAATGGCCAACCTGCAGTCTTGCAAAATGTACAGAAATCTGTTTTAACTGTATTCTTTACGAAAGGATCTCATCAAAATGGCTTGGCTTTATTTGGGACTATTTATCCTGTTTTCTCTGGAGAGCTAGGCTAGACAGAACCTATTATAGTTGACACGCGATTTCTCCAGGGTCTCCTCAGCTTGCCCTTTCTTCATATCATGAAAGTATCCCCCAATGATTCCTTTTCTCCTGAAAAACTTGAAGGAATCCCTTCATTCTATTCAACTCCCTCAGCTGTAAGTGGGCCACCTTAACTTTTCAGGAAGTCAGTGTGGTATTCTTACAAAAAGTCTGACCTGACTTTGGCACTAGATTTAGGTTCAAAGCCTAGCTATGCTGCTGACTAGCTGTGTTAATCTGAGCATTCGTCCCATCTCTGGACCTTGACTTCATCTGTAAAGCGAGAAGACCTTAGAGGGTAAGCAGGATGTGTGCGCATCTACTATAAACTCCCCGGTTCACTATGAGTTCTCAGTACTTGTTAGGTGTCAATCTTAGTGATCAACATGAGAAACTAGTGATGGGACGACGGGACCTTCCAAACGCTTGCAGCAAGTATCTTAGAGCATGAGTTGGAATACATGCATCTATGTTTATGACACAAACGAGCTTTCTGAAATACCTCAGGCTTACAGGAAGTGACACAGTCTGTTGTGTCATTAGACACTGAACATGAACTAATTAACCTGATTTCAGCAAGTTCTCTTAAGCCACGGTTAGCTCCAGACGCTGGGTGAAGAGCCCAGATAACAGCAAGGGGGTAAATGCTTGCTGTTGCCGTGCACGGACTTACTGTTTTAGGGCTCGATTCGCGGGGAAGGAGACAAGATACCACTCACAAAGATAAATTAAGATTTTTAATAACAATAAAGAAAGAGAAAAGGAAAAACTCTAGGAAAATCATACCACCAATCCATCGTTTCTATCACCGGCAAACTGCAGCACAGGAGTAGTTCAAGCAGAGATCTTAACTTTTGCTAGAGAAGCAGCACCGCGAGAAGAAGACAGAAGTCATGGAGGCGCCACCAGCAGCAGCCCCCATCGAGGCACACAGGAAAAAGTACCATCAGCTCCGCGAGCGAAAAACATCAGCTCTATGAGCGAAAACATCAGCTACGCGAGCGAAGAACATCATCAGCTACGTGAGCGAAAAACATCAGCTACGTGAGCAAAAAACATTAGCTTCATAAGCGAAAACATCAGCCACACAAGCGAAAAACATCAGCTACACGAGCGAAAGAAATCATCAGCAACCTTGGCAGGCATGAGAAGAGAGAGAAGAAGAGGAGAGAGTGAAGGAGAGAGCAAGAGTGAGAGAGGCAGAGAGAGAATGAGTGTGCACCTGGGTGCTGCACCTGTAGTTATCTATGCTCTGACAAAGGAATGCTCCCCTCCAGGAAATGGTGTGCACGACTTTATCTCAGGCATTCATCCTGGGTCTGGCTAGGACCCGGGATGCCGCCAGAGTACGGATCAAAGTAAATTCTTTGGTGATAGTAAAGCTGTTCCTGCAAGGTTAGCCAGACCTTGGAAGAACAGGCGCACACTGGAAAGGTGAGACCCTAATCAGAACACAGGCATTTGAACCAACTCTCAATAACTATATCATGAATCTTACAGCCCAGTGGACCATTACTGCTAGTCAGGTTGGGCATCTCAGGCATCTCCTAGTGGTGCTGACAACAACCAGGACAATTTTATCTTGTCTACTATTTTAAATCGCTGACTTTAATTCAGGGCTCAGAAATACATACATTTAAGTAGTTTTGGTGGTCATGTGAAGTTACTATCTCTTTTCTTCCTGATCGTCTTTTCACCTATTTTGCACTATTTAAAATGACTTAAAGACCATTCTTTGTATACTGGGCTGTGCACAAACAAACTTCAGGCCAGTTATGGCCCGGAGGTTTTCATTTGCTGATTCCTGATCAAATCCAACAACCTTCCAACATGAAAAAATCACGGGAATCCTTAGGAGGAAGTTCCTCTAGTTTCTAGCACTAGCTTCTACTCCTTCAAAGCAGATAGATAAAACCTCTTCACAGGTCAGTGTCTGGCTAGTAGTACCATTTTATAGTCATTTTAAATATCACTGCTTTCAAGAGTGGAACAATGTAAATTTTTCACTTGGTGGATATTTACAGATTTATTGGAGATTGAATTGGTTTTCCTCTTCAATAGAGTTAGCACCTCAATACTTTAGGGCTCGTTCTATCCCAGTCAGACTGGCAATTGGCAGGTAGGAGTAGGGGGCTTAGGGGACAGATGACCCCTGATTCTCAGTCAGTCATTGACAATGTATAATGAGCTAGTGGATCAGTTTGAGGCCTCCAAAAGGCAAGAACCTAGACACAATAAAATTAGTAAAGAAAAAAAAAGAATATATATATACCTAGAAAGTTGCTCTGATGAAAAAATGTGAGGAATCAGTAAGCAAGGGGAGCCCCCCAACCACGGTGCAGGTCTGACAGATGTAAACCACAGAGCAATGGGGGTTAGCTAGACGTCTTTGACTGCAGCCCACAGCTAAGACAGTATGTCTCTGTAGTGAAATCTCTTCCTTGTTCTCTGTGCATATCAACCATCTGAGTCCCAAAATTACCAAGAATCTCTAAGGCAAACCAAGTTCGAAACTCCCACTTCTTCTGTAAAATTGAAGCTTCTGCTAACTTGTCAGGAGACGTCATGTTCATTCCAGTGAGATGCTCTGTAAAGAAGCACCTCTACTCCAGGGGTGAGATTACAACCCATGACGATTCAGGTCAGTGGCTCATGGGCATCTAAGGACATACCCATAGAGTAAAGGACACTCTTACTGTGAAGAAGGGAGCAAGAGGGCTGATCAGTCAGTTTCTAGAGACAGCAGATATCACCTTTGGGAATGAGGTTCTGATCTGTGTACTAGATTATACAGGAGGCTGCCAGCTTTTCAGAGTGCCCAGTATTATAAGGGAGCTGCTGTGTGGGCCATAGAACACAGCAGATCCTATCATGTTAGAGGTATCCATAATGGAGGGAAAATGTCGTGTGGACCATACAGTATGTTCTAATAAAATCACAACATATTACAGTAAGACCATACCTGCTCTAGCAGAGAACTATATGCCTTTAAATAAAGTTTCCGGCATGCTATTGGACCTAATAGACTTGGGGGTCTGATTCCAACATGCCAAGGAACCACACAGTCAGAGCTGCCCACTTCGCACGGGTTCCACTGGACTCAGCAAGTCATAAATTCAGGCCTGGCGGTGAGCCATCAAAAACCCAGAAGTTGAATATCCAGGATGAAGCAAAACCACTATATACACTTACGTGGCTCAGACCTCCCTGTTTTCCACACATGTTTACTGATACCTCTTCCTCTGCTCGCATCTCTGGACACACAGAGGATTTCTTATGACCAGCTCACAGGAGTAAAGATATTAGAATTGCATCCAAATGTATTATCCCCACATATGGTAACAAGTGAGAAATTGTAACTGCTGTAATACTATTCAGCTCAAATACTAGAGGGGGAAGAATCATTCCAATGGCCAGAGCTCCGAATAGTGCACGCAGACACACATAGTGGGAAAAGAAGAAGGCAAACATATATGGGATCAGAGACAGTAGCAAGCGACCTGGACAGCTGAGGAGGGATCGCAAAGGACAAGCATTGGAAGATCATCAAGGGCAAGGAGATCTGAGGAAGCAGTTTGTGGGCATACAGGAGTGTACACGTTCCTAAAATGTATATGATTGGGGTAGCCATGGTGACAGAAATTAAGGCAATACATGGACCCCAACCCATTGTTCCCATTCAACAGAGCTGGTCTAACTACTACTGCAGTCAAATATATATAAAAAACAAAACAAAATAGAAACAGAGCCTCTAAATATGGTACCCTCTCTGGAACCCTACAGATGGTCCTGGCAGGAACAGATACATAGTCCAAGTGGAGGTTTGCCTTTCCTTTTCTCACTTAGGGTCTTGACGTCCTATCTGAGAGGCCTACAGAATGTCAGTCCGGTGACGGAGTCTTGCGTAGATCCAGAGGTCCCTGTAGACGTGGCCGTGGCCTTTGCTACTGCCTCGCCATCTTCACCAGCTCATCTCTTTGGCCCGTCCTGCTTGCTTCGTGGGCTCCCCGGGAAGCATTCTGTGTGCAAACCTCCAGCTCAGCTTGCCTTCCAGGAAAACTGCCCTGAAATGACTGCACGTGTCATGCTTTTTCTGTGCACCTATTGTGTCCAACAATAAAAAATATTTCTAGAAGAAAACCCTTAAAATAAAAAGAACAGAGTTTACATTTAAGAGTTATCCCTACATATTAAAATAAATTACTGATGACTAAATAACAATTTGGTTATTGATACACATCTTAGGAAAGAACATTTGGAAAGACCATTTACATTAATGGCTAAAAGGAAATTATATCATACAGCTCTCAACTTGGTTAGAAATGAGATTACCGTGAATGATATACTTTAATGACAAATCAGAAATGGATGCTGCAGGGGATCCATTTCCGATTTGTCATTCAAGTATATCACTCATGGTGCTGAAAACCCAGGTCCCCAGAGGCACTTCATTTTTGCTAAGGTACTTTGTCAGGGGAAACTCCTAACTGTCTTTCAGGCGCAAAAGCATAATGTGGTTCAGCCCAGAAAACTGTTCATCACCCTTTCGTAATTTCTAACACTATTTCACACATTACTTCCTCCAAGAGGCTGTGAGCTGTGGACTCAAAACACAACTTTACTCCCTTCCTGCCTCTTATCTCTATGCAAACCCTATAAGCAGCTCAAATAATGCATTCAGAAGATGAATCAGCTAAGTACACATTGTATAGCAATTGTCATTAGCCTCTGTTAATAACCAGCTGTTTTGCCCATATTTCATGATTAACAAGTCTTTAATGAAGACTTACGGATCCATTTAGAGAAATATAGTCTATGAGCTATTTGCATCACTGATTTTCGGTGTTCCTGCTATTGAAGAGTTACTCAAACTTCTGCTAAGACCATTTGACACAGATTTCTTAAATGCACGTCGGATACACCGATTGAAGATCTCTGGAGGTTGGGTCCAGGATTTAGAGTTTTAAAAATTCCTCAGGTTTTTCTTAGGCATGTTGAATGGAAGAATGCTCACTTTAAATGTGTGGCCACTACGTCTCTGCTTCGTTGGCTAGTGTTAAGGTAACGGTTGAAGGGGGTTTTTAAAGAATATGTGATGTCCTCAAGCCTCTCAGCCTCTGAGGAGGGGCTTTGTGCCACCTTCAGGACGTGCCTTCGGTGCTCTGGCGCGCAGTTTCCACCTCCACCATAGCCACGGCTCCTGCCGTGCGAGCCTCCCGGTGAGCCAGAGGTCGGAGGTGCCGAGCTCCTCGGGTCCTCCTGAACATGCACAGAGCACATGCGTGTGGCCCTCCAGAGTCTCAGGAATACGCTGGAGCTTTTCCAAACTGGTATGAATATGTCATTTCTTAAGTTTTCCTTTTAAGACTTTGGTCAGCTTCTTGTTTATTCCAACTATCGTCACCACCTCAGGCAGCACGAAGTTAGATTACTGCTGCTGATTGTCTTTGACAAATATTCTAGGGACGATGCTGCTTGCGAACAGTAAGCTCAGAGTTAGGTCCAAAAGACAAGCCCTGTGATTCAGATCTCCAGGGAGCTGCCAGAAAGGTGGCTGTTTGGGAGCAGCATCGACCCCAGTCTGCCCCTCCAGTGCCAGGCTGCTATTTCTCCTGACTTCCATGATTGCGAGGCTGTTGCTCTACAAGACTCCTATGGACCTGGGGAGAAGAGAATGGATACAGGGCTGGTGGGACACTGCAATCTTTATTGCTCTTTCCAAGAGTCAGCTCTTTTTAAAAAATAAGCAGTTTTCAAATTGTTGCAAGTTTTGATCACTTTCCAGAGTTCTTCAAATATTTGATTTTTTTTGACAATTTTTGATGGTTTCCACATTACTTTGGTGAAGAAGTAGATTTTCAGAGGTTATTCCTTTTCCATTCCAGAAGTATTCTTGCAATAAAAAAAGAAATTCAAAGACCTAAACCAGTGGAAATATATATATGTTCATTAATTGAAATATTCAATATTATTCAGTTCTCGGTTCTTTTTCAGTTGAGCTATAAAGTCCATGCCATCCCATCATAATCTCACCAGACTTTTAAAATAGAAACTAATAAGATTATTCTAAAATTTATGTGGAAATACAAAGGACCTAAAATATGCAAAGCAATATTGAGAGGAAATTGGAAGACATAAGTGAACTGAGTTCAAGGCTAGCTATTAATCTGCTCTAATCAAAACAGTATGGCACTAGCATAAGACTCTACAAATAGGTTGGCAAAAAGGAAAAAAAAAAAGGGGACCGAGACACAATCACACTTAACAGTAAATTGATTTTTGACAAAGGAAAAGGAGAGCCTTTTTAAGAAATTGTTCTGGTATCATTAGACAGCCATTATAGAAAAAAATAGAAGAAACTTTACCCCTATTTCACATGATACAGAAATATTAATATCAGATGAGTTATAAAACTAAATTTAAAAGTTAAAAATTCATCTAGAAGAAATCACAGGACATGTCTTTCCATGTGGAAATAGAAAGGAGTGTTTTTAGGCAGGATGACATAATTCAATAACCATGAAAAATAAGCTGGATTACATGAAAATAAGAAGTATTTGCATCAAAAGATACCATACACGAAATAAGCGGGTGAGGCACAAGCTGATAGAAAATATTTACAAAATGTGCACTGGACAAAGAACTCATACCTAGAATATGTGACGAATTCCTAAATTCAAAAAAGAAAGACAGTCATATAACAGCGCAGCAAAACATTCACACAGAGATTTCTCAAAGACAGCTACAGAAATAACCATCGAGGGAGCAGCGTCAATAGCATACAGAACAGGAGGCTTCCGATTCTCCCTCCATCCACATATGTGCCAAACAAACCTCTATTCACAGATCACGTCTGTCTGAGGGAACATCAGAAATGAGTTAAAAGACTCCTACTCACTGGGCAATCGAGAAAACATTCAAATCGGACGAGCAGGGAAAACCGAACCACTCACGTACCGACCAGGCCCAGGCACCATGCTGTACAACTGGAAGAAGCTGTCAATACCCTTATTCTCACTGAGAACAAAGGGCTTGACAGCACATGTAATGTTCAAACTCCAAGGTTCCCTGTTATTTGGCTCTTGATTCTCCAACTCTGGGTAGAAAGGAGATGCAGCATGAGTCTCCCCAGACCACAAAACACATGGCAGTTCTACACTCATGCAAGCGCTTCCAGGTCTTGGGATCAATGCAGAGAACGTTCTAAAACACAATGATTTCAGAGGATCTTTGGAAGAGTCTCACTAGCGTACGCTGCTATCTGTTCTTGTTGACCATTCTGCTTGTACCTAGTCTGCCTCAAAGAGTTAACGGGACCAAAAAAAATGCAGACCTCCAGTAGACCTCCTCAGCAGGAGATGGTTCATCCTAGCAACAACCAGAGGTGTACCGATTCTTCTTGGGAGGAGTTTGTCTGCACGTTGAGTACCCTAGCTTTTGTGTCTCTCGCCCAAAGGACTGTATCTCAAACCTCCTACCTCTAGGAGCAGGAGAATTGAGGTTTTGCCAGTCCCCCTGGACCAAAAAAAATGAAGAGGTGGCTACAAATCAGTGCCACAGAACATCCAGGGGTACACTCCCAGGCAGGGTGCAGAGAACTGATTGAAAAGCATATCTGCCTGTTTCTTCCTGGAAGGGATTTAGTGTACACTGTCAGTGGTGACTTGACAGCCTGGCTTCCAACTAACTTGTATTAAGGAGTTAAAGGGCCAAACAATAGAACTCTTGTAGCTTGAGCAATAGCTTATCTTTTCCCAAGCATAATCCCATACCTTGACCCAGTAATAAATCCAGGTCTATCCATTCTTTCTGGAAGGAGCTTGTTCACACACTGTGGGTCACGACTTCTATACCTCTCACCCAAGGAACCACCTCTTTAGCCACGCAGCTCTGGGAGTTCATGTGATACTGCTCTCTTGAATCCACTGAATTGAAGAGGACAGAGGGGCAGGTACACAGCAGGTCCACTTCCAGCACTATCTCCCAAACTTCAGAAGGAGAATGCTGAGTCTGAGTACAGGTATTTACCAAAGAGCCTCTTTCCAGCTCGGTGCAGAGTGGGAAATAAACACCCACTCTTAGCTTTACCATGAGGACAAAGGAACTCTAACACCCATCTGACACGCCAACCTGTCCACCCAATCTGCAGAGTCTTCATTAAGAATTAGTTAAAAATGGATTTAAAATCTGAACTCAGAAGACTATTAGAAGAGGACATGAGGAGTAAGCTCCTTGCCGTGGTTTTTCCAAAACCCACTTCCACCAGCACCAGCAACAAAAGCACAGAGAGAGAACAAGTGGTGCTGCCTCTAGAAGTTCCTACAGAGAAAAGGAAACAACCAACAGATTGGGAGAAAGTACCTGCAAATCTTACATTGAATGAGGGGCTAACACCCTAAATACATAAGAAACTAAAAGCACTCAATAATTAACAAATGACTCTATTTTTTTAAATGGGCAAAGGGTTTAAAAAGCTATTTCTCAAAAGAAGACACACAAGAACACAAAGTGGTATATTAAAACTGCTCAACATCACAAAGTTTCAAAGAAAAGCAGTTTAAAACCACAATGAAATAGCACTTTATCTCCACCAGGTGTGACTGGAAGGTAAGTGTTGGCAAGGTTGTGGGGAAAAGGGAAGTTCTGCACGCTGCTGGTGGGAATCTAAATTAGGGTCGTCATTTTGGCAGGCGAGAATTCTACCACTGAACCACCAACGCCAGATCATCATTTTGGAAAACAGTGTAGAGGTTCATCAAAACACTAATAATAGAATTACCATAGAACCTAGAAGTCCCCCTTTGGGGTAGATCCAAAGGAATTCAAGTCTACATGTTCAAGAGATGTGTTCCATTTGTGTGGCAGTATCATTTATGATAGCCAAGAACTGGTAACAACAGATGTGCTTATTAGTAGACAAAAGGGCTTTCAAAAATGTGGCTCATGTGTACAGTGGAATTCCATTCACCCTTTACAAAGAAATTTCTGTCATTCGCAATACATGGATAAACCTAGAAAATATAATGCTGAATGAAATTAGACATAGAAAAACAAATACCGCACGATGTAATTTATATGTGGAAATTTAAAAGTTGAAGTCATAGAAGTAGAGAATAGAATGATGATTACCAGAGGCTGAGGCGGTCAGTGAGTGGTGAATGGGGAAAGGGGCGATGTTGGTCAGAAGGTACCAAGTTTCCACTCTACAGGAAGATCAGGTTGTAGTGATCTATTGCACAGCCCGGTGACAAGAGTTAATAATCACATATCTTTTAAAATTATTCTGAGAATAGATTTTAAGTGTTCTCATCCCAAAGAAATGACAAGCATGTGAAGTAATGGGTGTGTTAATTAGCCCGATTGGATCATTCCACAATATGCATGCATCAAAACACATTTTACGCCATAAATGTATATAATGATTATTTGTCAATTAAAATATAAAATTTAAGAAAGTAATCAAAATCTAAAGAAATAGCCGATAAATACATGAGAATTCTCAAAATCCTCAGAATAGAAATCCAAAATGATTGAAGAGTAAGTTATGTAACAGGACACATTTTTCAAACTCAACAAGTGACAAGTTTTGTGTATGTTATGTTTTTTCTAACTTTTGACTAACTCTATAAATAAATATTGAACTCTTTTTGGTGATTTACATGGCCAACTACTTATAGGTAAAATGTCTGACTCTAAAATGAATTAAGAAATTAATTACGTATTGAAGGATGAGTGATGAAAAATAATAATGGTAGAAGTCAGGCTGTGAACACAGGGATATTTGCTGTCTCATTCTTTTGCTTTTTCTGTATGTTTACTGATTTTATAATAAAACACTGAGGGAAAATGTATATAAGTAAAAGAAACACAGAGAGAGGCTAAGTCTTATTCGCGTAACTGCTGATACAGTACCTGTTCTCTAAGCATTTCATTTCACCGTAGAAGTCAGAGTTTCCCTCCCCAGCTAATGCTCCCTTCCTAGACTTGTCCCGAACTATGCAATGCTCCAGGGTAGCTCGGTCCCCTGACTGGGGCAGCCCCAGAGACAGCTCTGCCTAGCTGTACCCGGAAAGCTCACAGCAGCACAACCAGGCCTACCTCCGTCTGCAGTCGGTCATCTCCCCTCTCCGTGCGCAAGAGCTGGGCAGTCTGCGGGACCCTAGTCCTCCTTCCTGGGGGCTGCGGGACCACTCCACTGCAACCAGAGGGTTTGGCTTCCCCAGCTGCTGGGCCGGATTAGCCAAATCTAGAAATGTGGGAGACTTTGCACCGTCTCGAGGCTTGGAAGAGCTGCAGGAGAGCAACAACAGCACTTTATCCTTCTTTGGTTTCACCTGGTCCATCTCCCGCTCCTGGGGCCTGGGCTTAAGCACCCAGCTGTAACGTTTTCTAGAAACTCCACCCAGGCTGGTCATGCCCCACCTGTGGCTTGCTCACCCTCTTTCTTTCCCACTCCTCTTATCCTGCCCTCTCACTTCCTTGTGATGGTACCTGCAGTAGTATGTGAGTTTATGTTGTGAAGAAAATGGAGAAAGAGGCAATCAAACGCTTTATTTTACCTGTTGTGCAATTACTTGATTTTTGTTTTATTTCTCTAGGATTCTTCAAGTTCTACGGAGCAGTTCCCTACAACTGTGAACCAGAATACCTAAATAACCAACAAAAGGGAAATTGTTACATTATGTTAAAGTTATATTCTAATCACCCAATAATATTTACAGCATGTACGATTTTGATACTATCACTTGATGGTCTTTTATTAAAAACATATTCATATATTTTAAAAGGAAATAAGAATTTGTTTAAAAACATTAATAGTGAAAAGACATGTATTAGAATGTTTTTGCAGCATATATGCAATAGCCAAAAGCTGGAAACAATTCAAAAGTAGAAAAGTGGCATACTAAATATATTTTGTAAGTCATAAAATTAGATTTGCCAGATAAAATACAGCATGTCTATTTAAATTTCAGATAAACACATTTCTTTTAATGTAAACATGTCACAACAAGTGCGTGGGACATATTTAGTCTAAGATTTTTATTTATCTAAAGCTCAAATTTAACTGAGTGTCCTGGGTTCTTATCTGCTGAGTCTCATGACCCAACATATAATGGAGTACTATACAACAATGAAAACAAACTACAGCCATATGAAATATGAATCAGTCAAGAAATGTTAAGCAAAGGTATGATTCTCTTTATATAAAACTCAAACTCAGGCAAAACTAAATAGTTTAGGAATTCAGAGAATGATTTATAAGATCAATAAGAAGGTTGTGATCTACTAGAGGTATGAGGAAGTTTCTGAGCTACTGGTAATATCTCTCCAACTATGTGGGGGATGTAGTCACATAAGATGCTAACTCTGCCTTGATTCAATGAGCTGTAACTTAGGATTTGGGGTTTTTCTTGTAGACACTGTAATTCCATAGAGTGTCTTAAGGTTAATAGTGGTTCATGGAGTTGAATTGTTTCTTTGTACTTTTCTGTCTTTCCTATTTTTTAGCTTTTAACCTCAGAATGGGACCATTGTTTATAATCAGAAAACTTTGAAGCAATATTTCATACAGTGATACAACTTATTTATCTTTAGATGAATTAAAAAAACATAAAGTTTAGCTGTGAACTCTTCAGAATTGAGAAACAAGAGAACTCTTTTTTATAAATATTTTCAGACGACTTTGTTTTTAACCAACATGGCCTTTTGCTTTATTCTTACCTCTTCCCTGTTCCTCAATTTTGAGTAGTCAGGGGAAAGAAAACACACAATTTCCTCCTCAAGGGCTACCTTGGGTTATAGAAACAGTCGGGATCCCTTTGAATATTTGTCAAAAACAGATTCAGAAATATGAACAACCTGTCTCCACACAGGCAGGGTCCGGAATTTCGGCAAAACCAAGTTGGAAACCGGGTCTGACTACAATCACCTCGGACAAGTTATTAAAGCCCACGAGCTTTAACACTCTCCCTTTAAAATCATTTTAGCCTCAACCTGAGAAGTAGCATGCTTAGCTCCTAGCCCTGCACAGAGCACGCCTTCGATTATTAACATAACCCTGCGATTGCTCTGAAGCTACCAACAGAGGTCTTTCTCTTCAGCCTTGAACTTTCCGTGGACCTACATTTGCCTTTCTTCCTCCTACTGGCAGCAGGCCTGAGATTGATTTACTTGCAATTTCTTCCTTCCTTGATTTTAGCCATAAAACACTCTATGAAAATGGGAGGCTGATGAAATTATGTAAGCTCAAACATTCTCTTCCCGAGCCCACAGATTCATTCCCAGAACAATCTAAGGACTGAGCCTCGTAAGCATCTTTGTAAATTTCCTTGAGCAATGACTGTGAAACCACCCAAACTACAGGATGCTTATCTTTTAGTACAGCAGAGTATCTGCTCTGCCCACACCTAATTAAAGGGGTTGATTTCATTACGAGACTGTGTCACTTGGATGCCCTCCCAGGCCTTTCTTCTTTGTGACTGTGCTGAGAAGGGCAGGATGGGGGACGTCCTTTATTTTGTTTCTCAAGCTCCGTGAAATAGCAAAATGGATGAAACAGCAGTCTGAGATGCTGGAGCTATCTGCTGTTTAATCCTGGATCTGGTAAGCTAGCGAGCGCTGCACAGAAGGCACACGACAGGGCCCCCTTTACAGCGTAAAGGGTGTCACTATGTGTCCTGGGGTATGTGTCGTCTGTGTGTATCCTTGCAAATTGCATTTTTCAGTGTAAGCAGTAATCCTGCCAAACAATTACAGTGTTTACAAAATCTGACGCAATCCATCTGTTGAAAAGGCGTTTCAGTGTTTAGGCTGATAAAATGTAAAACAGTTGGTGGAGACTCAAGAGAATCCATGGATCAGGATTTTGGGGGACTGTCTGCCATGTTCTTTCTAGGCCATGTCATGGCAGTTCGTGTTGGAAAGTTTCCGGGGTCCTGCTGAGCTGGAGACTCAGCAAAGTCTCAAGACTCCACCTCCCTCCTAATACACCACCTTCTCACAAGCAGCTCGATACCAAGACTTGGACAGGAGTGCTTGAAAATACAAATCCTTAACAAGTACACATTCTTTTCCATCTGACAACATTCTTTCCTGGCACCTACATCTAGAGTAGCATTGATGGGAGGAGGTAATTCAAAGCATCTTATTTGAATACCCTTTGTCCCATGGGACATTGCTTCTCACTTCTGGAGCGAGCTGAAAGACAATGAATCAGATGCCTGACAAATGTACTTTTTTGACACTTAATATTTATTCTGCGTTCCTCCAGATGTAGGCCATGAGCTCAAGACCCAGTTTTGTCTCAAGTGGTCCCTTTGGTAGATGTAGGAAGTACTGGCAAGGGAATTAGAAAGTGAAACGGAGAATAGAGTCAAAAGAATGTGTTATGAAGCTGGATTAGTCCATGGGCGAATGGAGCTTAATTTTAGGATATTGTGGCGCACACACATTCAGAGGGGAGCTGGAGTATCTCTATCCAGACTCTCATCCATGGAGGGTTTAGGACTCCTCCCCGCCCTGCGGCACTTCTGGCCTGCACCGCCACAGCAGCCCTCTGCAACCTGCAGAGACAGAAGCACAGCACACTGACAGGAACACGAGAGAACAGACAACTGTGAGGATTGAAGGTGGGCACCGGCCACATTTAGCTCACGCTGTTCCCATTTTAGTTCTGAGGAGATATTAATTCTGCCCATATTGACTCAATAGTTCTACTTATGAGGGACAGATGGGCAATAAAATACAGTTTAAAAGGTTGTGATTGGGAAGACATCTTGAAGCAGTCTCGGCATGGTAAGCAGCCTGCTTTCGCTTAGGTAGTACACTGATTGTGTGACCTATAAGGAGAAGGAAGGCCCAGCCTACTGGCCTGAAACTGTGGCTTGACTTTGTGTTCTTCCTACCTATTTCGTAGGATTATGGTGAAGATTTTTGCAGTTAAGTTGCTTCCTTAGTATTATACAATCAATAATGATGAAGCCACAATTCAAACACAAGTCCATCTGATACGAAAACCTGTGCACAATTACTGCTTATGAAATATGATAGCCTAGAACGAGTGGTTTTAGCCACAGTGGAGTTGTATGTGGCGCTTTTGCTCCCCCAGAGATATTTGGCAATGACTAGAAATATCTTTGGTTGTCATAAATTGGATAGATAGCACTGACTGAGAGAGTAGAGCCCGGGAATGCTACGACACGTCCGATGCCCAGACAGCCTCCTGCCAGGAATTATCTGGTCCACAATGCCAACGATGTGAGGCTGGGAAATCCTGTTTCAAAGGCTAAAGGCACAAGTCCCAACCCTGCCACTGATGAACAGTATGATTTGAGGAGACCAAAGTTCATTTCCTTCACACAAAAAGAAGCGGTATACATCACCTCCTTTGTAGTAAGCTATTTTCATACTTTACTGTGCATCATTTCAGGAAGGATAGAAAAATGCAGATTCCTAAGCTATGAAGATTCTGATTAAGTTGTTTAGGGGCAAGGCCCCAAAACAGCAGGACTCTTAAGTATCTTCAGTGGCCCAATTTTAAGAAATTTCAATACATGTTTGTGTCTATGTTGAACACTGTGTTTACCATTTTAGGTACTTAACAGCTTAAAATGTCCCCAAATGAAGTCTGTTCCACAACTACTTTTGCTGCCTTCATCAGTGGAAAAGCCCCAGCAGAGAATTTAGAGTCATCCAGAATACTCAGAGATCTCTAAGCTGACAGAAGCGGATACAACAGGCAGGGATCTGGAAACATCTGGCGGCTGTAAGAAATTTAATGCCCTACCCTGATAAATGGTTTTGTGCCTATGGCAGACTGTGGAACATCAGTTGCTATATCAAATCTTAGTTAACACTGCCTATAAAATGCTGGGAATAGAGTACTTATAAAAGAATATTATTTGATTTATTTCCATATTCCCAAAGCCTATCGCTGATGTCTGCCGCAGTCAGAAATTTAATAAATATGCTGACTAGATGGAGTGATAGTACGATAAAGGATATCTTGGTCTGACAGCTGACTAGATTTTCCAGATTTGGAAGTTGGGATGAGGCAGCTTTAAGCTTAGTGACTGACAATCTTCTTATGGCAATGCAAAACGCTTTATGTTGCAAAATATGGTAGAGTCAACTGTTGCGCCCTCCCCCAGATCTTTCTCCTGCGCCAGTGCATCCCTTACCCAGCTGACTTGAGTGTGAGCAGTCTAGATGCATACTTCTCTAGAAGATTGCCCTCGGCTAATGGGATTCACCTTAACCGGAAGTGTTGCCCCCGAGGATGGCCCAAGTCCAGTGATGGAGTGATGTCAAGATGCAAGAGCACAGACCCCTCACTTCAAGATGGACAATTTGATGGTTCCAGTCATGTTCCAGAGCTCAAAGGTCAGGCTGATATGGACAGCAGCTGCAATCAGTCTCTTTTTATCCTCTCCCCAACCCTAACCTGCTCCCTCACCTCCTCACAGATTTCTCCTAGAAGTACTACTTCATTAAGTCACTTGAACAAGAATGTTTGGGCTTAGCAAATCTGACCTAAGGAACTTGGTACCAGGAGTGAAGGGCAAATCTACATGTGCACTGGACTCTCTCATCCTACTATATAATATATAAACTGGAAGCCGCTGGCCTGGTAGGGAAGTGAAAGCATTTCCTAAAGATGCGGCTGAAATGCCTGCTCGAGATGATACTTCTAAGGAGGAACTTGAATCAATAGCCAGGACATGCCCAGTAAAATACACAGGTTCAGAAACCAAGTAAGAATTTCCATCTGTCCATCATTCCCAGTGACCAATGTAGGAATGCAAGACTCTGCGAGTTCCACATTCATGGATTGGGATGTTGTCAATCCACGTGGAATACTTCCTTGGGGAACAAACTGAGAGTCCAGATGAGCTTGGCTGTATGACTGCTGCCTAGTCACTTTGGCTTCCTTGTGCCCACACAGCACCAGGCAAAGAAGGGAGTTACCATAATAGGAGAGACTACTACTATTGGCCCTGCTCTTCTTGAGGATGTGAACGACTGCTTCGTGATAAAAACAGGGAGCAAGCTGTTTGAAAGCCAGAAAACTGACAGTGGCTTCTTTTGGTTCTGCCATGGCTATTGTCACTGCATGTGGGCGAATCCATCAGCCTTTCCCTGATACGAGTGTAGTAAACTGAGTCCAAGACTCCTTAGAGAGAGGCAGATGATCCATCGTTCACACACACTTAGACTAGTGGGAGTGCTTAGCCAAGTGGAAAGAAAATCTAAGAGAGGTGAGGGGGGAGAGAAACAGTATGTCCTACAGCTTTTGGATCAGACCAGCATGAGGAGTCTTGTTTTTCTCACCAATATTCCTTTAATAATTTTCTCCAGAAATTGCGATCAACCAGAATCCTAGAGACACTCTGCCTGGGTTGGGTTGGCGAGAAGTAGAGCTGAGTGGTGAGCTGCAGTCAGTGTAAGGCTGCCTCACCAGACCTCCTTTACTGGGAGGGACACCCTCACTCTCCTTGTGGCTGCTGTGGCAGTTTGGATTTGGTTTGTGTGTGTCCCTGAGGCTTTGTGTGCTGGAAGCTTGCTCCCCAGTGTGGTGATATGGGAAGAGAGGGAACCTTCAGGAGGCAGGATCTAGTGGGAGGTGGTTAGGTCGATGGGCACCATGCTCAGAAGATATTGTACTGGTCCCCTGGAGTGAGTTCTCCAGGAGGGAATTGTGAAAAGAGCAAGACCAGCCCCGCTGTACTGTCTGGCTTCCAGTCTCCCCATGTGATCATTCTGCACACAGCCAGTAGCCCTTCTGTTTCTCTGCCATGTTGTGACCCAGCCAGGAAGGCCCTATCCAGATGTTGAACTAGACACTTTCCAATCTCAGACTTCCAATCTCCTAAACTATGAGCTAATTTAAGCCCCTTTTATAAAGCCTCCAGCATCAAGTATTTTGTTATAGCAACAGAAAATGGGCTAAGACAGTAGTCTACAGCCAACAAGGGATGCAAGAAAATGAAAGCACAGTGCTCTTGCTCCAAGGTGGGCCAACTCTGTGAAGCCATTCTTGCCCCAGTGTGCTAGAGTCAACAGACCTCACATCCCAGCTGAACCTCCCCTGCTCCAACCCACCTCCCTCACTGCCTCGCAGGTTTCTCTCTGGGTGTTCCTTTGCTAATTAACCTTCACAGGGCTCCTCTCTCCAGCCGTGTTTCTGAGGCGCTTCGACCAGGACAAGCCTTCTCCTCCCAGACAAGACAGAGAGCATTCAGGCCTCTGTTCTCCTGCTACAGACCTAGAAGAAAAATCTGGCTCCTCACATGCCAGCTCATGGAAACGGGGCCTCAAGAAGTGAATTATGCAAGATAATTTAGTGAGAAGCAAAGCTAATCTTGAACCTGGATTAAATTGTAAAGGCCTCTTTACTTTCCACTGCAGTATTCCTGCTGGTTGCTCAGGCCAGTTCCTGATAGATCCAGATTCACAGCATTTTCCTGTGTGATTTCGCCACCTTCTTATCTGGTGGGAAGGTAGGTCAAGAAGGTCATGTAAGAAAACCACAGTGGTGTCTCGAATAGTCACCGTGAGAAATGTTACTCTGGAGATTTCTGTTCGGCCCCTGGCTGCCACGCCTCTGCCCTCGCATTTTCTCTTTCAGCTAGGCTCATCTAGCTGGGCGGGAATATTTCCAGTTCTCTTTCAGTTCCAAGCACAGCATGTAGCACGTCTCGTCACATACATTAGCACTTCCTTAGAAAGCTGATTTAGGTCTGTTTTACCGAAGTCGGAGTTCCCTTTTTAGCCATGATTCTGGAGCTAAAGTGATATCTCTCGAAGTACCATGTTACTTGGATTTGCTGCATTTGAGTCTCTTGGTGGACTTAGAGGGAGAGAGGTGTGTGGTGGATAGAGAACACAGAGATGGAGCGCCGTGCTGGGGGACTGAATGATCACGCAGTGAACATGCGTGCCGATGCCCACTTCATGCCACCACACACCCACCTGCCAGGTAGGTTGTGGGTCACATGTGGTAGGTGTCAAAACCGGAGGGAATGGACCTCGTGTGTGTTAGCTACTGTAGGCCTGACAGACTCTTTGGTATTTGAGGCGAGAAAAACAATATTTTAAAAATCACTTTGGCCACCAATACGAGCAAATAAGAAAAAGAATTTGTGGATGTCCTGTGCACCCAGTTGTGGCAGATTTGTTGTGTGAGACAGGAATTGTAAGAGCTTTCGTGGATTCCCTTGATAACCACCTGCTTCCTGGACTCAGAGTATCTCATTTTCCTCGGATCAACCAACATCTCTGCAACCCACCTGAGGCCAACCAGCCATTCCAGGGCACTGCTGAGATCGCGGCCCCAGCCCAGCTGACCAGCTGTACACCTAGAATTTTGGACTGATAATCTCAGAAGGAACATACTCTTCTGAGGAAGGGACCTGGCATCCCAAGAAGATGAAAAAAAAAAAAAAAGGAGCCAAAGATAAAACTCTTATATGACAAATTTTGACCAGAAAAAACCAGGACACAAGCTAGCAGGAGAGATCAAAATCATCTTTAGAGTGAATTATTTTCAAGTACGACTTTCCCTTACTGCATCTCTGGAGAAGTCTCACAGGCCAGGCCAGCATGTGCTGACCATACGCTGTGTCTCTTCCCCGTTTATGGTGAAACGATTGCCGCCACACCCTGATCACAGTGGCAGCCTCACCTGACATGGTCCTTTGGGAGGACGAGACGAGGCTGGAGCGCATCGGGCAAGTGCCTATCTGAGGACTCACGGGGCTCGTCTTCAGGCTGAATTATTAGAAGGTAGTAAATACCGTGTGCACAAAATTAGCCCCCTTCTTTAAACAGTCTGTTCCAGTAGGGAACTTCCCCTTCATGTTTGAGATCAGCTGAAGACAAAAATTCTAATCATCACAGCGAAGTCCTGCTAAAGGCTAAGGAAGGAAATTTTGATCATGTCATAGCAGAGAAACTGAAGCAATAGAAGTTAGAGATGCCAGGTAGATAGATCCCAGACAGACAGATAGATAGATGAGAGGGCTTCTATTAGAAAAACCAACTCTTATGACTACAGAGGCTGCTGCAAGCTAGGGAACCAGAGAAGCTGCTGCAATCCAGCTGGAAGGAAAGGCCTGAGAACTGCAGGAGCCAGCTGTGAAACTCAGTCCACGACCAAAGGCCCATGATCCTTGGGGACCGCTGGTGCAAGACCCACACTCTAAAGGCTGACGAGTCTGGAGTTCTTTTGCCCAAGGGTAGGAGGAAAAGAGGATCTCGTTCTGGAAGGGTGAGCAGGGAGTTTCCGAAATCCCTGCCATGCAGAGTGAGGTCTGCGTCATCCAGCCTCTTGCACGTGCCAGTCTTCCCCAGAAGGACCCTCACAGACACACCCGAAAGGGACACCTCGCTTCACCTGGGCATCCCTTAACCCAGTCTAGCTGACGCCTAAAATTAAACAGCGTGCATCTAACTCTTGTCACCTTGGCACTCAAAGTCATTTGCATAAACTGAATTTAACCTCCAAACAAAGACAATATCAAGTCATAATTCCACCTATCAAGATACAAAGGCGGCAGGACCGGAAACCCGTGTCCAGTCCTGCCGCTGTACTGAGCTGCAGGCAGGGCCACAACCGCACCACCCAGTGCCCCGCTGCTCTGGAGGGCACAAAGTGAGGTGGACCGACTCCTGACCATGTTCCTCCCCAGCATGCACACACATGAACTCGTGCAATCACACACACATGTACACACACATGCACGCCCCCTACCCCTTTAAAGTAGAACCCCTCCAATAGTGTAGGATCGCACTTCAGGTGCGATAGGCCACCAGTACACATGCCCGCAGCCAGGTCCAGGCCCCAGCTCCTCAGCTTCAGGCCCCCATGCACCGGCAGTTTGTGCACCTCCGAAGAAGAAATGTATTACTCACCAGCCTGGATCCTGAGTGCCGTCACCCAGGTTCCCGTGCTAAATGGCCCTTCTGAGTGTCTGCAGACCCACCACACCCATGCTCCCTACCATCTCCATCTTCTCACCCCCACGCACCTCTCTAAAATAATACAATGTTGATTAGAACTGATTTAGCAGAAGCATTTGCCGATCCCATTAACATTTTGGGTAATAATTGATCCAAAGATCTAAGATGAGATCAAGACTTCCAAGTGCTCCTGTCATAGATTGTTGATATTTCCCAGCAGCTGCAATCCCACAGGGCAACCTAAGTTGAGTGGGACCCTTCTGTGTACCATTTCATTGGCCACCAACATCTCCGGCGGCCAATTTAAAGGGGAAAAAATTGGTTTAAAGCCCAGTTGGTAATTCTTTGTTCCCTTTGTTACAGATTTAGGAAGTTCCAAAAATATTTTGAAAGTTTTCTGTTAATTAGCTTTTTTCTCAGAAAGTAAGCGAATATGAATGATGAGGCAGAAATTTTAGCAATCTGTGAGAGTGGCTAGACTTTGGAATAAAAGGGATCAAGCATTTGTGCTGCTTACAGTGCACACTGCACAGAAATGTTTAAAGATGATTAGAAGAGAGAATATCTATATTCTAAATTAACTTAGAGGGATATTAGGAAGTAGGGGAAGAAATATAGAACTGGAATCTGAGCAGTCTCTCTACCGATATCCATCACCCAGACCTTCTAACTCTGCCCTCTGTGCAGATCATTCACCCACCTCTCTCTTAACCTACTCTGCCTTCTAATGCCTACTTATCCTTAAGAGTTCGCCTAGTTTTCACTTCTTTGAAGACTTTCTGCCGGCCCAGATTAAACACATCTATGATACACAGCACAGCCAGCCCTCTGTGTCCATGGCTCCTGCCTATTTGGATTCTACCAACTGAAAACTGAAAACATTTTTTTCAAAAATTACAGGAAGTTTCAAAAAGCAAAACTTGAATTTTCCACACACCGAATACTAGGCTGCAGCAGCACAAAATAGGCATCACATTTGGTGTTACAAGTAATCTAGAGATGATTCAAAGTGTAACAGTCTCTGTAGCCATGGGATGGGTTCCAGGACTCCCGTGAATAACAGTATCTGCAGATAATCAAGACTCTCATATAAAACACTGTGGTATTTGCATATAACCGCATACATTATTCTGCATGCTTTAAATCCTACCTAAATTATTTATAATACCTACCATGCTATGTAAATGGTTATGACGCTGTATTACGAAGGGAACAATGAGAAGGAAAACGTCTGTGTGGTGGACTGACATGGTCAACTTGAGCAGGAACGCCCAGCTGGACTGAGCTGGTGTGGTTTGGGGTGTAAGAAGATCCACCTGAGGACTGTTGCCAACACAAGACAAAAGAGAACAGGAGCAGAAGATAGGGGCCAGCTGTTTCCCAGGAAAAGCTCTGCTGCGGCTGGTTCTCCCAAAGAGGACTCGGCTGTTCTTGTCACAGAAGGAGCTCGGGGCCTTGCTGTCATCGAGGATGGCTGTTGCTGCTTCGGGGGAGCGCCGGTCTTCATCTCTTCTGTGAGCATCATATGCTGGCTCCAGTAGAGATTTCTTCAGCCATCACCAGCAGACACAGACATACACAGGACAGTACTGTAGGCTCCCAGCCCTTGATTGGATCTTTTGGGTCCCCGGTGCATAGACAGACAGTCTGCACTCTTCCTGCATTTGGCTTACGGATAAATGTTGTAACTTGTATTGCCCTGTATTAAATCTGCTCTCTTGCAAACTACTGGCTCTAGAAAGGTAACTAATACAGTCTGTTCTAATATAGCCCTCTGTATCAGCCAGTTCTACATCCTCAAATTCAACCAACTGCAGGTTTTCAATCTCCGATAACTGAGGCTGTCAAAATGGAACCCCGGATGTGGAGGGCCAGCTGTGCGCAGGACGGTGGTCATGGGTTATACACAAATCTTATGTGCTCTTTTATGTTAGAGAGTTGGGTACCTTTGGATTTTGGTATCCACAAGGATGTGAGAACCAATCCTGCTCAGATAATGAGGGGCAACTCTGCTAATCCCAGACCTTGTCTTACATTTACTTATTTATTATGTCTGTCTCATCTTAAATCCCATGAGGGCTGTGTCACAGCGCCACAAGTGCCGGCTCAAAGAATGAATTCCTTCTCCGGCTTCTGCCTCCCCACCTGCAGAAGGAGCGGGCTGGAGTTTTTAAAGAAACTGCCCAGCAGTAAGGTGATGCCGTTCAGATTACAGTAAGGATCTGGTCTGGGGCACACCAATTTTCTACTGCTGAAGGTGTTTTGGGCAATCCAGAATGTGCAGAATAAAACTAACACAGACCCTGCACTTTAAGTTCTCGTGCGTGGGCTTCAAGCCCCAGGCAGGATTCATAAAGCAAATCCATCCTGGAGCAGGTTTGGCTGCGTGGATGCCTCTACATATGGGTTTTAGAAGGTCATTCTGTGCAGGATGAAATGAGCCTACTATTGTGATTTTTTTGAAACCCCAAATGTGATCAAATGACCCTCAGGTTAGCATCTCAAGTGGCTGTTTTTTCAGTTTCTTTAAACCTTTTTCCCTTCTGGCGAGTCAATGACTAATAAATTGCAGCAAAGCTTGAGTTTACACTAGCTCATAAGTGATTACACTGGACAAGTAGTTTTCCCCAACCCTAGGGCCCCTTGGAAAAGTGAAATAACCCACATGTGGAAGGAATCAACGGGCAGAGAGGCCCCTACCTGCCTGCCTTCTCTCACTGCTAAAATGGTGTTTTGATAAGATAAGAGGAGACAGGGCAAGAAGGAACACACAGACTCCTGGAGAGTGGAAACTGAAGTCCTCGCTGCTGTAAAACGTGCAGGAATAGGCAGCAGGCCTGAAAGACTGTCTTAGTCTCTCTCCTAACCCGAACTCTACCCTTCACCTCTACCATTTCATTATTCCACAAACTATGCCTTTCAGAATTTCCGGGGTTGTGCGGGTCTCGGCGGTTTGGACCTGGTGTCATCACGGCCACCCGTAGGCTCATCAAAGAGAGTAGTTTGATTTTCGCCTCATGCAGCATGGTCACACCCGGGGTGGGAGCGGCAGTCCCCAAAGCTGGCGGAAGCCAGCAGTCAGCAGCAATGGATGAAGCCGACCGAGCAGATTAGTGCTCTCCTGGGAGAGTTCTAGGTGGCAGGAGCCTAGATCAGAATCCGAGAGTGGCTGTCGTAAGGGTGCCTGGCATCCTCTGAGTGCCGCCTGCACGGGCGCCCTGGCATGTGCTCTCTGCTCTGCCGTGTGACTCCCTGCACCACCCCAGCTTTCACCAGCATGACAGGTGTCAGGGGGGTAGCGCCCGGATCCTGAACTGGAACCATGAACCAGAATAAGCCTCTTTCTGTATAATGCACCCAGTCGGTGGCTTTTTCTTGTTAGCACAGAAAATGGGCTGAGGCAGATCTTCTGACCTTCCAAAATGTATAATGCTCATGTTTTAATGTGAAACATCCTAGTTTTTAAAAAATATGTACAGCCAATTGATTTTCAAAAGCGTGAGTATGCCAAGGTACAAAAAAAAAAACACAGCCTACTTATCTTGTAGGACTCGCCCACTTTGCAGATTGCTTCAACCATTTCCTAAACTCACCCTGTTTTATTCCTGTCTGTGGGTACCCTTCAGATACCACTTCACCAAATCCCCTGGCAGCCCCATGAGATAGCTGCTCATGTGCCCATTTCCAGTTTGAGGAAGTAGAGCTCACATGTTGCCAAATTGTCCACCATCACGCATCTCAGCTGCAATAGATTTGAGTTTCCAAAATGGTTCTTCCTGACCCGTATGTCCCCAGTCTGTGTCCCGTTGTGCCACTACCATCTGAAATGAGCAACAACCCAAGACCCCTTCTCCACTTTTTAAGATATGATAATGATAGGACTGAAAAAGGAATCTATAAAGAGGGAGCAAAATAAAAAATTTAATGCGAAGAAGTTTAGCTGCAAGAATTTGGAGCAAGCTACGGTGAGAAATAGACTCAAAGGGAGAAGCAGGTTAAAAAAAATAGTGGCTAAGTGGGTAAAAGATTTAACAATTAAAATCTTTAAAGGTAGTCCTATGTTGCATAAAGATGTTTTGGTGAATGGACTGTGTGTGTGACAGCGACCCGTAAGATAGCACCCGAGCTGAAAAGTTCCCACCCCCAGTGATGTGGCCATCCTGCTGCTGTCGTGCAAAGCGTCACTCGTGTTTGTGGCGATGCTCTTGTGAAGAAGCCTACTGCGCTGACAGTCACAGAGAACTCTAGCACACACAACAATGCACACTACATAGCACTTGATAAAGATACTATGTTGCTAGTTTATGGAATTACTATACTATACATGTTGCTGATATTTAGAGTATAGTCCATGTATTTAAAGAAGAGTTTGTGGTAAAACAGCATGCCATGTTATGCCTGTAGCAACCTAAAGTATCTCCTAAGCCAATCACGATGGCATCTTTTCCTCCCGTGCTAGATAAACCGCATGCTGTTTCCTTCATTGCAGTCCTAGAAGCAGTAGGCTACTCCCGTGTATACACCACGGGGCCTAAGTGTGTAATAGGTTCGTGCAAGTGCAGTCTGTGATGTTCACACCACCAAACTTCCAAGGGCTTCATTTTTCCAGACAGTTCCCCATCATTAAATGACACTTGATGCTTGAGTTGATGTTGAGACTGATACAACAGCACGAAACCCTCCATCCACCAACGACTGGTGCCATATCGCTGTGTCAGCAGCCGTTGGGGGATCGGAAGGCGGGGTGGTTTTCAGTGTGGGGACGATGCAGTGGGGAAAAGGGGCAATAGACGTGACAGCCAGGTGACTGGTAAAATGGCCTAATTCAGTAGAATCAGAAACTCGGAGCCCTTTGCAATCAGGAAAACTAAATCTCTCCCCAACTCTCCTATTCAAGAAGAACCCCAGAGAGGTTAGGAGGCCAGTGCGTTTATCGTCTTGTGAGTTAGAAGTTCAGGTTAAACATTTTTGTATCTCCATGAGCAGAGTGACTCATCGTGTGTCCACGTTATATCTAGAAACACGCATAGTATAACAAAATGTTCTGTAATCCCTCCACCCCTTGACAAGCAAAACTAATTGCCCCAGCCCACGTGTTTCTGATACACTCTGATATAGTTACATTCTGTGAACTGCATGCTCCTGGTTCAAGAGAGGGCATCCCCATCCCAGTGTCCCTAATACACATCGCAACATGTATGCAGATGCTTGGTCGTAGTTGAAGATTTCACAACATTTCCAGCTCAACAGCTGTTTATATTGGGCCTGTTTTCATCAATCCTGTTTATGCTTTGTACCCTTTTGTAACTCTGGGTTTAATATCCCAGAAGGTACTAATTCTACTGCTTCCAAAGTGGTCGATTATTCTTCTGTTTATGTGACATTTAATGTTGCAGTTTTTCTTCAGATTCTTTTGCAAACAACTGGTTGGGATACGCACTTGGTAACATAAACCCAAATTAATTTGCACAGTTTTGCTTGACTGCACTTTTTTCCTGAAAGTCACACTCCATGAAAAACTCCAACCAGGTGAGCCCTGGCAAACAGCTGTGTCTCCCACGGTGTAGACGGAGGGCTCGTCAGGGCATAAGCTCAGAGGGGCCAGGTGATCACCGTGGCTTTTGGGGGTCTTCGTCTAATATTGACTTTAATTATGAAGGCCAAATGTTTGTTTTCTTATGGGATCCATTTCTGCCCCTTGGTTATTGACACAGTTGGAATATGAAACATGTTTACTTTTTTTAATGGGGGTGGAAGGCGAAGTTTATATTACAGTAATACATTCTGAGTGTCAGCTCTTATAAACTTGTATCCTATGTCTGCCTCGTGTGAGCTTCTAATTAAACGCCCTGCATGCCTTGATCGATTTATTTAGGTTTTTATTATACTGTACAAGCTCACTACAAACATATTAAGGATATGCCACCTACTCTGGTAAACATTTTAGAAATATGCATTAATAACGTCATGTAATCATTTAACATTGGGACTGGCACGTCTAAGAGGTTTAATTATATGTCAAGTGCTCAGGGGACAGTGAAGAACAGAAAGATCTGGTTCTACCCCAAGAACATTTATTTTTTGGTGGAGGATGGTCACAGAGCAGGATGCTATTTCTGCGGAGGGGGGTGCTACCATAGCTGAAGGCATGCGGTATTTAGACCCTAAAATTCCACTGCTAAAAATCTAACCTAAGGAAATATGAAGTGCAGATATGAGCTACACAGCGATTGTTCAGTAAGCCGCAGCAGCAGGAGCCCGAGCTCATCCGCATAGTGTTCAGGAGACACATTATGTAACAGTAGAAAACTCACAGAAATAGTGAGAAAATTCTAATCAGTCTATCTGTTACTTTTACAATAAAAGTACTAGAAAACACAAAGTATGTGTTAGCAGTTCTGTGCCAAGCGAAGTTCAAAGCACTTAATCTGACTGAACATGTGAATTCTTTCAATAACTCTTGGATCACTATTTATATATAGGAAAACTGACATCAAAAAATGGAATAACTTGCCCAGCATTACTTAACTGGCAGTCAGGGGACAGGTGGTGTGGCTCTAGAGTCTGACGTGTACAGCCAGTAAAAATGTTTACATACTTTATAATGATAGAGAGAAAGGCTTATGATATCTACAAAGAGTTGGATACACACTACTTATCTCAGCCTGGGTCCTCTACAAAGCCCAGCCTGAGACAGCAGCTTGGGGGAGGTCATGCCCGGAAAAAGGAGTTGGGGAGGTGGGGAGAGTGAGCTGGGAAAGGCAGGGAATTGCAAGAGTGCGTTACCCACTTCGTCCCCAGGGTCAAGGATGGGGTGTGGTCACACAGGACCTCTGAGGAGCTGCATAGAATGTTCCTCAGAATGATCCTCCCGTAGATGTCCACGGGCTTCCGTCTCCACTGACAAAGGGCGCCCCTTGGTATTCCCACTCTCTATGTCCAGGTCAGCACAGCCCAAGGATTGAGTGGGTACCCACAGGCCTCCCACTCAGTGTGGTAGACTGAGGACAGAAAGCAAGAAACTGGAGGTGTTGCAAGCTTATGTTCATGCAAAATTGGTGCCGCAGGTGTGAGTGAATGGAAAGGTACTGCCGAGCAAGGCCCATGTTGTCCACTGTGCACTATGTTATTCGTGGAACCAACCAAGTTTGCAAAAAGTTTGGCAAGCTGACCGCGCATGGAAGGGGAGGCCCAAGTCTCACATCTGCCTCCTGAAAGATGGGGCTTGGGAAATGTGGGGTAAAGAATAAGTTAAAGCATGGAGAAAGCTGCTCGGAGGTGTAGTAATCAGTCAGCTACATGCACATAATCAAGCTTCACGGTTCGTCACATGATACATACTCAGACAATGGCAACATCGACATAATCTGTGGCTGTAGACTTTGGCCTTCTGGTGTCAAAGGGTCACATTCAAGGTGTTTATTTCTGAAGATTTTAGTCCCCTCCGATCCGTACACCTTCTCTCTCACAGATGTAGCCCTCCCCTGATTATTAATTATCACACAACCACCTGCCAAAGAAAATATGCTGTAGGACATTGCAGAGGCTTTGTGACCTGACTATGCCTCTCCTCTCCACCCATGACTAAGTCCACAGATAGAGGATGTTGTACACTGGTGACCTGTAAGTGAAGAGAAAACTGGGTGACAAGAGTCAAAGTGAAGATTGTCTATACAGAAAAAAGCAGGATGTTGGGAAGAGCATCATCCCTCTGGAGACAGGGAAAGCAAGTATACTCCTTGCCACTCTATCCTGGGAGGAGTTAGAGTACCACACGAGGGATTCAGATTCTGACATGCCTGATCAGATGGCTGAATAAGGAACAATGTACTAATGTGGAAGTAATCGCCTAAAACGTAGGACTTAACAACATACTAAGGCTCTCAGGAAATGGTATGAACCTGCTACCACGATGTCCTGTAGAAGCATGAAGAAGTTGTAGCTCATATTCAGCAAAGCTAAAATCCAAAAATTACTGTTGTAAACAGCGCAAGAGGGCATTTGAAAGCTTGGAGAAATGGACCTGGCAAAAGGTATACAATGTATACAACAGGAGGACCTAACAGGACATCACATTGCACAGGAAGAGGCTGAAGGCACACCGTTGACAAAGGCAGGGGACCTTTTGCAGAAGGGAAGGAGATCGATGAGGACAGAGGAAGAGAGGAGGGCAGGGAGGGGAAGGGGAAATAAAAAGAACTAAGATGCAGTATGTATGTATAAAAACTCCCTGTGATGAATGTGTTCTTACATATCACAAACATGTACTCATTTTAATGAGTAACAGTGATGTAAGATCAGCATCACTGAAGTATTCAGTGCGACGTCCCTCAGTCAGCCACTTGACATACGGTCCTATTCCCGGGACTATGCTGACCTCTCTGTCTTATCTCAAGATAGCGTTTGAAGCAATCTGGCCTGGCTGGACTCCTAGAGCCCAACACGGTAAGTCATTATGCCACTTCACTTGCACTTATCAATCTATCTGAGTGTGAATTAACAAGGCACCCTGGTGGCCTTAAGTACGCTCCAGCATATGCAGTGTTGTGCCATGTCCAAAGTCATGTGAAAGGTCTGATAGTCAAAGCTATTCTGGAATGTTCTCTCTAAAGCCAAACAGTAACTGTTGCCACTAATGTCTCCTACTATAAAGGAAAGAAAGGAGGCCTGGTGAGTGACGGGGTTCTGTGGGTTGTGGAGCAAGATTCTTAGAAGCACACAGGACTTGTTCTGGCTTCTGTACCAAGTGACGTGGAATTCTAACAGCTTTGGCCAGGTGCTGAGCAGCAAAGGATCCTGATGCTTGCCCGGGCCTCCAAGCAGCCTGCCCTGTCACTCAGCCCATGTGATTGGCACACACCGTGATATTATAAGTGACGCTGATAAAAGGTCCATGTGAACTTTTTGGCAAATCCGGAGGGGCAGTCACAACGCAGGCCCACGGGGTTTTGGGCAAGACCACCTTACCTTCTGTGGATAATTAGGTACCTTTTTATTTATGTACCTTTTATTTTACTAATTTAGAACTTTTAAAAACAGAATTTATATAATAAGGTCTTAAATGAAATAGTTCCTCATATGATTGCTTTCTGTATAATTTATCAGCCTGTTTAGTGATCCCTTTGAGATTTTACCGGGAGTTTACTCACTGGTCTATACTTTCCAAAACACTTTAGGTCTAACATGGCCCCCCAGGCCTCGTGCGTTTGGAAGGTGACTGGACTATGGGGGTTTAAAACTGACTTCCTGCTAGGAGGTGTGGTCTGGTGGGAAGAGGCAGGTCACTGAGGCTGTGACCTGGAAGGGTTTATCTCCCTTCCTGGCTCCTCTCTTCCCTCTCTCTGTTTCCTGGCTGCCATGATACCGCGACACAAGCCGCTTTTCCTCTGCCAGCCCTATCTGCCATGCTGCGCTGCCTGGGAGCCAGCAGTCCATGGACTGAACCTTCTACAAACCGTGAGCCAAAATAAACTCTTTTTTAAGTCGTGGGCACCAAGTATTGTGTCTCTGTGATGAGAAAGTGACTTAGATGTTACATTTCTTCTCCTTTTTCAAATTGAGGCTTATTTTCTACTTGGGCATCCTGATATTCTCTATTTCTATGATTACTAAGAATATTTCCGCACCAAACCTAGAAGTTTTTTTGTCACTTAAGATGTGCTTCTGTGAGACTATAAAAATAGAAACAATTTAGTTATTATAGATTATATTTTAGTTCATTTTATCGTCTTTGTGCTTCCCTTTATGTTTGGAACCTCATAAATATTTTGAAAATTGTTCCCTTTGATTAAAAAAATAGAAACAGAGATAGAAAGTATTTCTTCTCTTCTTAGTCTATCATCAATTAAAATATTTCAAATTCCTTTCCTTTTCCCCACCAAATAGTTAATATGGCGTCATATTGCTTGTTCATCTCGGGAGACACTGAGTCACTGATTCTGTGTGATTCTGGAGCATGGGGGAGAAGTTGGTCAGATATCCAAACCTTGCTTTTTACTGAACTGCCCCGCCATGAGAATTCTTAAATTGACTTCTGTTCTTGCCAGGACTCTTAGTGCGACCTAACGCTAAGATGGAACATAGACCTCAATTGCCTTGAGCTTAATCCTCCAACTATGTAGCAGCAGCCCTTGCCTGTGACATGGCCTGCGACCCTTGGCAAGTGACCTTGATCTCACCTCCTGAGTTTCCCTTTGTTTCCCAGATAATGTTGCCGTTCACCCACCTCTTTCCTGTCCTTAACCTCTGGCTTGTCCTCCATGTCCTGAAGTTGATGCACGGCTTGGTTTTAATCAGGCTAACAGCCTCTTTCAACGACCGAAAAAAGCGAAGTATTTCATCACTGCCCACAGCTCCAGTAAGTGGAAAGTAATCAGACTCTCTCTTGAAACTTTGTTTAAAGAGTCATATACAGCATTTATTTTTTCCTCATGTTTGTGTATGTAAACATCAGCATAGACAGAGATTCTTCCTTAAACTACCGTGCTGCAAGTGGTAGGAATCTGTAATATTAGCTTTCGTCAATATGGGAAAAAATACAGCAGAGCTGTCTCGGGGCAAAGGGCTGACTGCAGGGGCAGAGGCCTGCCACTGGAATTAGTTGCATCGAGAAGACAAGACGACAGGCCGGGCTTTTTAGGGATGATGTAAGCACTCTGTCTGGGCGGGAGCAGAGGTGGTAGAAAGAAGCCAAAGAGAGTCTGTGGTTCTTGGACACAAGGCCATGATGGGAAGAGACAGAACCACGGTGACCGATCAGGGAGTGCCCTCATGCTGACGAGTAAGCCCACCCCACACAGTGAGTCCGGACAGGTGCCGGTCTCCTTCACCCCCTTTGTAATCTCTGTCCAGGCCACTTGCGTCGACGCGCCTTGTGACCTTCCACTTCATTTGCGCAACGTGAGCGTCCAGTACATGCTACTCTTTGTACTTGATGATGGGGAATAGGATGACAGAAAGGCATCTCCTTCTCGTTTAGTGCAGAAGCCACAAGTAAACATGTATAAACAAAAGGCTTTATAAAAAAGTGCCATGAAGGCCACAAGCCAGGAGCTGAGACACATGTGGGGCAGACCTAGCTTAGGAGCAAGGAGGGCTTGTTTCTCTGCTCACCCTACACTGGGATTTCATTTCTCTACTCGAACCACCATAGCTAATGACACAGATGGCTCTTCCTGTCACTGCACCCCGCTCTGCACATTATAGTCGTCATCCAAGAAGTAGACTTTTGAATTTGTTGTGGATTTCAGTCCCCTTTCTCCTGAGAATGAAAGTGAAATGGAGGGTTATCGTCTCTGATTTACCAGTGTCTAACTCTGGCCTGAAAAATACACCAGCCTTTGTGACACTGAGTGTCACGGGGTGCCAGCTGGGAACAGTCTCAGAGCTGGGCGGTGACCAGAGTCCAGATCTACATAGCCGCTTCGCTAGTCATCCGCACTGGCCCCTGGACACCTCCACCTCAAACCCAAAATGCCCAAACCCAATTCACTTTTCCTACTGTGTGCAATCTTTTTCTTAATCCTTTTATGCCTGGTAGTGTTCAGTTTTTGGAACAGCACATAACAATGGAACATAACAAACATTTTTCCCTTCAAATTCTTGTTCCTTGCATTTTTTTTTTTTAGGTAACGTATGAATTTATGCAAAAATTTTAAAAATTCCAACCTTCAGCATAAATGAGTTTTCCCTTTTTTTCTGAGTGTTTTGCCTTTTTCTATGAAAATAGCTACTCTTTTCCCTAAGCCCCAAACCTGAGTCATATCAGAAATTTCCTCTCCCATCCCCAGCTACATTCAAGTTTTACTCATCTGACACTTTCTTCCATTCACGCTGTCGTATTCTCATGCCCAAGGTGCTCAGGCAGCTCCCAGGTGGTTTTCACACTAGCCCAGTGAGCTGGGTTGATCCAATACGGACACGCAGAAGAGTACTGAAGAGCCTCCTGGTGAGGCAATCAGGGATCCACAAGCCTGCTTCACTTTTCCACTCTTACCTTGCGGCAGAGCCCCCGTAAACCCTGCTTTCACCATGCTGCTGTGATTCTGCACCTGTGTACATGTTGTTGCTTCTATCTAGGATGCATTCACCCATTTCTACCTCCATTTCACCTGCCTTATTTGTTTTGTAATTTTAAATTTTTATTTTTACTAGTCCATGTTTGCAGTACACAAGGATCCCGCCCCTCGTGGGGAGTCAGTACACATGCATAACACGTCTTACTTCTTTCTCTGGCCTCTTCCCCTCTCTACTCGCACCCCTCTCTGGTCTCTTTCAAGTCTTACCTCTTCTGAGGGTTTGCTGGATCCCCTGAATGGAAACAGAGGTTTTCCCCCACACCTCCCCATTACAGCACTTACCACATAGCACTCTAATAACTGGTCTACCTATCTTAACGGACAGGGGGTCGTACATCGGCTTGAATCCTTGAAACAATACACAAAAAGGTTTGGAGATATTGTTTAGGATGTTGACATTCTCCCTGCCTCCATGTTTGTTGAAATACCAGTGCAAGAGCTTATCTCTCATGCCCCTTTAATCCCATACTTTCAGGTACCACATACCAAAAGAAATTCAGAGAACTGATTCCAGGACTTTTGGACTCTAGGACACATCCAGGACATAAGAGTGTTAGGAATATAAAAAAGTTAAAGATTTGAGATATACTACTTGCATTCAAAAGGGAAGTCAGGGTGGTGTAGGGGACGCTAATTTCTTTACTCCTAGCCTGATGTCAAGGAGATGACTACGGGCCCATTTTGATAACTACTGCTCAGGTCTGGGAAACACAACCAGCACAAAACTTCCACCTGAGAAATCTAAAGCTGCTTGCGGTGGCAAAAAAGAGGGACTATGTTCAGATCAGCCTCCACCCCACATGTTGGGGCCCACAGGCACAGGCAGGAGCCCAGGAGAAAAGGAGTCCCCTGCCAATACCTAACACAAGTGCGGCCTGTGGGGCAGCCCAGCAGGAATATTCCTGCCACCTCACTACCACCCTCCCATTGTGAGCCTTCCTCACAAGCAGCCCCAAACCAAGGAAGAGAAAAACTCACTCCAAATAAAATGTAGGGTTGGGTTAATCGCCAGGATGCTCTGGGTTCTGAATTGAACCTATGGCTTTACCACGGGTACAGTGGAAGTTAAGAGTCAATGTGAAGGCTGGTGATTGTTGGCGTTTGCATCAAAGTATGGGAGGAAAGGCTCCCACTGATTATCTTGTAAAGCGATAGTGAGAAAGAAAAAAACAAACTTTGGATGTAGCTAAGAAATGGATAGTACTTCTTCTTTTTCTGAGGGTGCACAGCTTTCCTCAGATTTCCAGCAGGATCTGTGCAAAGAAAAAAGGTGAAGAACAGATCTTTTCCACTTTGTGGAGCAGAGCAGGGAAATGAGTTAAACACACTCATGTGTACAGAGGATCTGAATAAGCGTCTCCTGATCCCAGTTCGGGATGCCAAGGCCAAAACCTTCGGGTTTTAAACATCGCGTGTGTAAACACAAAATTCTGCATCTAAGAAGATCAGATTTTATGTTCTTTCACATTTCTCTCCTAATGAGCAACCTCAGGGCTGCAGATCGATCTGAACCGAGGGGACAGAAAAAAGGAAGGCTCTGGCTTTCTCCTCTGCAAAGCACACAAGGATCATGTGTCTCCACAACGAGACTCCAGTGGTTCTTAAGCCACTGCCCCACTCACTGCCAACCCCATCTGTCTGCACATTTGACGGGCTGCAGACTCCTGTGCAGAGGCCCTGATTACCCCCGACAGGGCCAGAAATCAGAGGCTCTGAGGCTGAGGAGGAAGGGTTCCTGAGGGACTGGCCTTCCCAGGGGACTCACGTCCTGGGCTCCGCTGGCCTTGCTCAGGGCTGGGCAGAAGCACTTAGCGGACGCATTTCTCTTTGTAAGGAGACACAAGGGAGGCCTGAGATCTTGGATAACATCCTGTTCTTGGCAGCAGGAGGGGAGGATCTTGCTGCTGCTGCAGGCTAGATGGAAACCTGGCTCCCTGGGTGGCTCTTCTGCTCATCAGTAGAAGAGGAGAGGTAATTGGTGCCAGAAGGGATTATAATCATGTTTTTTTAAATAGATAAAGATCTCACAAAACAGTTTCTCTCATCTTCTCCTCTTGCTCATTTGGGGCACACCCTCCAGTCCCTACACCAGCCTGTTCTCCTAGTTTTGTTCTAGAATTTCTTATTCGTATGACTCATGAACTTCTTAAAAGTAGAGATAATTTATGAGTATAAAAATACACCTGAGATCTAGCATCTCTCTTTTCCCCCTTTTTGCCACCTTTAAATAAATCATCTTCTCTTAGTTTCAAAATAAAGAAAGAAAGAAAGAAAAAGAAAAATACACCTGAGACTGTCATGGCATCTAGTTTATGGTAAGCACCCAGGAAAACTCATACTAAGTATCTTTCTTCCTTCGCTGTGGGTGTCTGAGCACCGTATAAATGACGCTCTACTACAGATACTAAGACAGAAACAGCATCCCCAACTTCTAGGCGCTCCCGCTCTGCGGAGTTCAGACTAGCTAACAGAAGAGCAGAGAGATGAGAAGAATCTGTGATGACCGGAAGCCTGCAGAATCTACACTCAACCAGACACAGCAGGCAGGGCAGCTTCTACCAGAAGGTGCTATGTGAACCGTGCCTGAAGGAACCATAAGAGTGAGCTAGGCCAATTGCAAAAAGAAAAGCCCATCTAGGAAGAGAAGAGCAGGAGCCATTCTCTATCTCAGGAAAGAGCCAGTTATTCAGTAAGATTGAAGAATAAAGTGGGTCCGGGGTATCCTGGATTACGTGAGCTTTGGTTTAACACTCATTTCCGCATGCTTGTCTGCCTTTCCCTTCGTTGCAGGGAGCAGAAGCCCGGGAACCACATTTTCCAAGCTCCGTTGTCCCCAGAGTTCTGGGTCAATGAGAGCTGGCAGGTAAAGTGAGGCACATGCCATGCTCCCTAGCAATGGTAACAGACACAAGGGTTTCAGTTGATGGGAGCTTTGCGGCACATTCTGGGCTCCCACGCTAGCAGGTCAGAATTCCTCCTGCAGCTCTGGAGGACCAGTGAAGCCAAGTGGGCTGGGCGAGAGGAGGGAAGAGGGTAATGGCTACTGGGACAAAGCAGAGAGGGCCGATGCAAGGTTCAAGTGAGATATTAGACATAAAAGTGTTTGCAGAAACTGAGAAATGCTATCCACAGAAGAATAAAATTATTCATTTCACTTGCTCAGTTTTTGGATTGGGTCTTTTAGTTGAGGGGGGTATAATTTTTTTAAGTTAAATGGCCAATAAATACATGAAGAAATGTTCAACATCACTGGCCATCAGAGAAATGCAAATTGAAACAACACTGAGATTCCATCTTGCTCCAGAAAGAATGACCATCATCAAGAAATCGATAATAACAAACTCTGGCCAGGCTGTGGGGGAAAAAGAACACTTCCACATCATTGGAGGGAATGTTAACTACAGCCACTACAGAAATCAGTATGGAGATTCCTCAAGAAACTGAAACTAGATATTCCATTTGACTCAGCTATTCCCCTTCTAGGTATCTTCCCAAAAGACTCAAAGACATCATATTACAGTGATATATGCATACTCATGTTTATAGCAGCACACTTCACAATAGCTAAATCTTGGAGGCAACCTATTATGTCTATCAGCAGATGAATGAGTAAAGAAAATGTAGCATTTACAGACAATGGAATACTATGTTGCCATACAGAAAGATAAAATGAGTCTTTTGCAGGAAAATGGATGTTCCTTGAGACTATAATGTTAAGTGAAATAAATCAGACACGCAAGCTTAAAAATCACGTTTTATCTTATAGGAGAAACCTGAAGTGTAAGCAAAGAGCAAAATAAAAGATAGATTATAGGAAGCAGAGAGACAAGTCTTTTGGAAATGGGAAGGGGATCAAGAGATGGAAATGGGAGAGGAGGGGAGGGGAGGGAAACAGGATGAGAAAGGAAATTAAGATGTGTTATGTACACATACCAACTCCTCACAAGGAAAGCAAACATTATGTACTGTAAACATGGACTAATATAAATAAATAAATAAATAAATAAATAAATAAATAAATAAATAAATAAATAAAAATAAAAGAAAATTAGTATTGCAGTTATGAGACTAGGTACCTATGAATTAGTTCCCTTCCATATTAGTCAGAGAGATCTGGGGAAGTTCCCTTGATTCTTGAGGAATGAATGTGTTCTAGATGATTCCCTTCCACTTTCGCCCCCCACGCTCACCCACCGTCTACTGCATACCTGCTGTGTACTAGACATAGCTAGATTCTCTTACGCATGATATAAAAACGTCACCACAACCTACAAAATAAGCATTGTCAGCCACCTTACGAGAAAAGTATATTAACTTCCCCCAAGTTACCCAATCAGAAGACAGTAAATCAAACCTGAGTTTCTTTTTCTTTTTGGTGCTAGTGATGGAGCTCAGGGCCTTGTGCTTGCAAGGCAAGCACTCTAACCACTGGGCTAAATCCCCCACCCCGTGTGAAGTTTTATTTTTGGAATCTGTGTTCTATTTCCTTGGTCTATGTGTCTGTCTTTAGGTCAGAACCACATTGTTTTGATTACTATAGCTTTGTAATAACTTTTGAAATCAGGAAGTATGAGACCTCTAACTTTATTCTTTCTTGAAGATCACTTAGGTCATTCAGGGTCTCTTGAGATTCTGTAAGAATTTTAGGACGGATTTCTTTATCTCTTAAAAAACTCTTCAGGACTTTGAATGCAATTACATTTAATCTACAAATCATTTTATGTAGTATTGACATCCTAATATTAATATTAAATCTTCCAGTCTATGAACACAGACACCTGTTCCTTTTTATGTATCTTCTTTAATTTCTTTTAGTAATGTCCTGTAGTTTTAAGGGTACTACCTCCTTGGTTAAGTTTATTCCTAAATATTTTATTCTTTTTGATTCTTTTGTAGATGAGAATCTTTTTTATTAATTTCCTTTTCAGACTGTTCATTGTTATTATAAAGAGCTGGAAATGTTTTTTGTGTGTTGATCTTATGTTCTATTTTACCGAATGCTTTTATTAGTCCCAAGGGTGTGTGTGCATGTTAGAGTATTCTACATATAAAATCATGTCATCCTTCAACAGAGATAATTTCACCTTATCCTTGCCAATGTGGAAGGCTTCTGTTTCTTTTTCTTGCCTAATTGCTCCAGCTAAAATTTCCAGAACTATGGTGAATAGAAGTAGTGAAAACTATGGGTCTTATTCCAGTTCTTGGCAGAAAAACTTTCAATCTTTCCCCTGTGAGTATAATGTTGGCTGTGTGCTCTTCATTATATTGAAGTAATTTCCTTCTATGCTCAGTTTATTGAGTATTTTTATCAATTTTGGAGAATGCTTTTTCTCTATCAATTAAAGTGATCATGTAGTTTTTCTCCATTTCATTGTATAAATATAGCACGTTTTTATTTGTATGTGTGTTGCAACACCCTTCTGTTCTAGTAATAAATCTGCTATAATTATGGTGTATAATCCTTTTAATGTCTGCTGAATTATGCTTGTTAATATTTTGTTGAAGATGCTATCAAAGTTTATCAAGAATTTTGGTCTGGAGTTTTATTTTCTTACTGTATCTTTTTCCTGGCTTTGATATCACAGTAATAGTGGCCTCATAAAATGAATTTGAAGAGGATCTACTCCTTCCTCTTCAATTTTTTAGAAGAGTTTGAAGAGGGTTGGTGTTAATTCTTCCTTAACTATGTGGTAGAATTCAACAGTGCAGCTATTTGTTCCTCGGCTTTTCCTGTTGAGATAGTTTCAATTACGGATTCAATCTCCTTTTCACATGTAGGTCTGTTCAGATTTTCTGTTTCTTTAGGATTCAGCCCATGTAGGTTGCATGTACCCAAAATACCGTCATCTTCTCTAGGTTATCCAGTTTGCTGGATACAAATAAATTTTGATGATACTCATTTATAATCCTTGTCATTTCTATAAAATCAGTAGTGAATCTTCTTTTTTATTTCTAGTTTTAGTTACTGAATCTTGTCTCTTTTGACCAATTCAAGTAAAGTTTCATCATTTAATTAATTTTCTCAAAAAATCCTTGTTACAGACTTTTCTGTATTGTTTTTGTACTCTATGTCATTCCTTTCTGTTCCAGTTATGTTTATTTTTTTCTACCACATCAAGCTGAGTTTGTCCTCTCTTCCTAGTTCTTTGCGGTATAAAGTTCAGCCATTGTCTTAGTTTGTCTTCGGTAGCTAGAAGAAAATGCCTAAGAGTGGGCAGTTTATAAAGGAAGAAGTTTATTTTGGGTCAAGAATCTGGAGGTTGCCTATCCTGGGGCTTGGCTCTGCCATCTGCTCCACTTCTGGGAAGGCTTCATTCTGATCAACTCGTGGAAGACAGCTGAGAGCAACTGGGCACCAGAAGAGGGGAAGTCTGAGAGGCATCCCTGCCTTAAATGAATTCACTCTTGCTGAAACGAGCCCCCTCCAGAGAAGGGCCTTAATCCCTCCTAACAGCCAATCGCCTGCGAGCAACCCTGCCTCACAGCACTGCCACAGCTGCAATCACATTTCATCATTTATTCATACACTCATCAGCCATCCGTATTCCCCCTTTCGGGGAGAGTCTTTTCACTTTATTTGCTCACTTATTGACTGAGTTATTTGAATTTTTGGGTTCTAAGTTTTTTGAGTTCTTTATATATTCTAGATCTTAATCCTCTGTTGGAAAAGTGCCAAGTATATCTCTTCCTCCATTCTGTAGCCTGTCTCTTCACTCTGCCAGTCTGTTGTGCATGTAGTTTTTCAATGGGAGAATGAGGGTGTGTAGCCTCACAGTCCCCCATCTAGCTGACGCCATACCCATGTAACTTTTTGTCATAAACTTCTTTCTGGATTTTAATAGGTACTCACAATATGTTACTGGATGTATTTTGTAATGTATGCTGTATTATCTTTCATAGACCCCTGTCTGCAAACTGACCTGCTATTATAATTCAGCGTAGAAGGTGAAAGAACTTTCTTTGAAGCTAAGTAGATCTGTACCATACTCTGTTCCAGATAAAGTACTAATAGCTAGAGAGTTAATTCCCAGTCACACATAGGGACATACATATTTTTTTTAAAAAATCAACTACCTCTCTTTAATAGAAAAGGAGATTATCACTTAATAAAAACCTATCATGTAATAAAATTTTCCTATATAATTCAAGACACAATGATTTCTACTCACTGTTCACAAATCACTATGATCTTACCTAAGCCATTACATATTCCTCTTAGCATAAAAAGTATTTGTTCTAATTGCATTTTAAAAGAATACTAGTTCTTGGACTACTATGCCTAGAAGACAGACACTGGGTTTTCTCGACTGAGAAGAAACACACTTGTGTGTAGCAATTAGTTTTTGATGTGTCTCTTTAATGTAGTTTTTATAAAGCTGAGATACTCTACGATGCCCTGTGTAATAGTGTCATTAGAAAAAAGTCAGATTAACATCTGAAAATAATATAAAAGGTAATTCAAATCTTCACTACAGTCTCTTGATACCAAGTATGAATCTAATTTGAAAGCACACAACAGACCATAAACAAAATTTGTTCTTCAGCTAGTCAACTGTCCGTACTCTCTTTTCCATGACCTCACACACACACACACACACACACACACACACACACACACACACACACAACCATTTACTGTGCCCCATCTCTCATCCCTCTCTAAATTTTCCAAAATAGTCTCCTACGACCCCGCCTGTGAAATCATTCCTCTGTGGTCCCAGGCCCACTCCCTTCTCTTGCTTTCTGACTCACCTTTCTATTTGTTCTTCTCTGGGCCAAGACACCTGAAAGATGCAGCCAATTTGGGTTCTTCCTATTTCCAATAGTAGTTCAGGATGAAACAGGAGAAAGAACGTGAAAGGGCTTTGTAAATCGGGAAACACTACAAAAGTAATTTAGCATGCATTAGATTTCATAGTATGAGAATTGTGAAGTTATCTCTTCCAAGTTTTAAAAAAAAAGTACTAACACAACAACATCCAAAACTTAAATTGAGTACATTAGGAAAATGTGTGTGAAGTCCTTTCTGATACCGCCAGACTCATCGTCGAGTCCATGTGCTCACATCTCCGGACCTGAGAGATGGGCCCCGGGGAGCAGATTCTGCAGAGGAAGTTCCCAGCTCTAAATCTGCCCTCTGGAACTGTAATCAGAGCTTTGGCATACGGGCCAAGAGAAAGGCTATCTTCACATCTCCCTTAGTGTTTGCAACACTGAAAAAAGGAATATCTTCCGCGAAGGGGAAACTAATGTTTGACTAATGTGGGCAATGGGTCAGGAGGAAGAAGACGGGGATGTTTGGATTCTTCCGGTAGACACAGCATCTATGTTTATTTTTCTAAACATCTGATAATTTATCTAAACATCGCACTGGTGAGGGTAATTATAATTATCTCCATTTATTTTAAAGAGGTAATAGAACCTTCAAGAATTTAAGTATTTGCCCAAGGACATGTGGCTGCTAACTGGTAAAAGAGGAATTGGGCTCAGGTCTGTCTGATTCTACACGCACAGTCTCGACTTTGCCCCGTCACTATGATGGAGGATGATGTATCCTCATCTTGCTCCTGCCTCTTGTCCCTCTGACCCAGGAAGGCTCGTGATTCTTGGCTCCCTCATCTGTCAAATGGATGTAGCGGTATTTTCCTCATAGGACGGTGGTATCAAATCATTAAATAAGGCAGGAAAGTGCTTTAAACATGTGAAAAGCATGGTACTACGTTACTCAGAAATAAAATAGCCTCATTTTTCTTGAGTAGGTAAATTTTTAAACGTCCATATCTTTAAAAATGGCATGGTTTATTAGTTGTTTGAGAAAATATATAAACACTGTAGATTTTCCAGTCACAGACGGCAGGGTATGGATCTAGTTCCAACAGTCACCTGTACTCTGATTTTAGGTGAGTTACTTGGTAGCTGGATCATCTGCAAGATGGAAAGGCCTCCTCTTGATATCCACACAGTGTCCTCTGGGTCCCCGCTGTCCCTCACCCCTGCATGTGTAAGTGTCACACATACACAGAACCGAAGTTGGTTGTCAACGAGTTTGTCCTGATCTTGCTGGAGTCCAGTGGACCAGAAAGGAAAGGGGCAGGGTGAAGGAAACTTGCAACAGATCCAGCACTGATTACATGCAGACTAGTACCGAGTGCTCTCCATAAGCTGTCCCAGCCCCACTCTGCGACGCTCGCCTGTCCCAATTTGTAGTGGAAAGAGTCAACGTCTGAAGCTTAGTCCCATCACGACTGCACTGTGTAGCCTTGGTTGGCCTCGGGTGAGGGAACAGAAAGAGGACAAAGCTTGCTTTGAGGTAAAAATGTAACACATATAAAGAAATCACACGTGCACACACACACGCTTATTTCAGATCCAGGCTCGTGGTGGAATCATGTTATATTTATTTAGGTCTTTGTCCAGCGTCAGATATGGGGTGACCTTATAACTCACTTGCTACACAAATCCAGAAACCCTGCTGTTTTTTAGCTCAACCATCAGGCCCAGCCAAAGGGACGCTAAGAAATGTAGCCTTTTAGCCAGAATCAAATGAGTGTTCTGCTCACAAGGCAGAAGGGAAAAATGGACTGAGAGACGTGCTAGCAGTTTCCACTTCTGCAGCTCAAAGGTGCTCCGGCAGCGCTTGTGACTGTTTCCTCACTGTTGGCATTTTTCGGGAGTAAAATACAGAGTGTTAAAAATTGCTATTTCTCATAGTGGCCACACGAATGCTACATAAAAGTAAAGAGAGTGCTATATCTGCTCTTGAGAATTGTAGGAATAGTAATGGATATTCGAGAATGTTAGAGGTAATAAGACAGAGTTTGGAGGGAAAGTTAGGACTGTGCATTTATATGCCGCCAATTTCTTCTCTGCAGTGACCACAGCACCGTCTTCCTCCTGCTCAGATCCTCCACGCCGGCACACATAGCTGCAAGCAATATGCACACTGCAGGCAAATCAGCTTACCGTCTCCCAGACCATGAGGAGTACAGACATCGTGCGGGCCGTCACTCTCTGCTCATGGCCTAACACAGCATCTAGCCCACGGCGAGTGTTCGGTATTTGCCGAACCGAGTTCAACGTCGGCTTTGTCTCCTACGCTGGGTTTCTGGTATCATGAATCATGGTGCCTGACCCAGAGCAGGCACTCAGGGAATAAACAAATAAATGAATGAAGAATGACTTCATGAAGAGTAAAATACGAGCACAACCAAAGCACGCCCTTCTATGTTGGGATTATCCTCATTTCACAGATAACGGCTGCCAACACACGAATAGTTTCCTCAACAGATGCTCCAAGCTTGTAAGTGACAGAATAGCGATTTAAACCCAAGATAACTGCCTCTAAATGCCATGTTCTTGACTCTTCGTATGATTTTTTTTTTTGCCCGAGCCTTTAAGAGATCAAAACGTGAATAATTCCAAGTGTGCTTTCCTTTCTGCAAAAGTATATCGTAAATTTAACAGTCCCTTAAATAAAAGTCTGAAGCTTGTTCAGCTTCCACTATCTGCCTTGGGAAGATTTCCAGCTAGAAAGGGAGTTGAAAATCCTTTTTGTAGAATAAGAGGGTTTTTTTAATATAAAAATGGAGTTAACAAAACATTGTACTCATCCTGCAGTGATCCAGCTGTAAAAGGGTTAAAAATCATCAAGTTCCCCCTGTGCCCCAAACAGTGGCCCCAGCATGCCCCACTCCTAAGCAACAACTGGTGGGCAATTACCAGGGTTCAAGGGTATACCTTACTCTTTGTGAGGCCTAGCGGCAATAGGGTTGCTTTCTGAAAGGGAACAGATGATCCTTTCATACTTGCTCTGTGACCCTCGCAGATGGACCTTTCACAATGTCAGATTCACGAGCCCCTCCCGGTGACCTTCGAGAGCCAAGGTCAGCATACACTTGTCCCAGGGAATGCATAGAATACGGTGGGTGCTCCAACATGCAAGCCTCCTCAGAAATCTTGGTTTCCGTGTGTCTCTGCCACCCTCAGGACCCCTGGTCCTTCAGCATCATTAATGATCCCAAGATAGCCCAAATATAATGAGTTGCTGGGAAGCTTAGACTGAGGCCATCTGGAACGAGTTTGGAGCCAGGACCCACCTGTGATGCATTAGGCCACAGCCCCAGTCTGGCTCAGGAGAGGGAGGCTGCTGGGGCCTGCTAATGGAAGAAGCTGGGGGAGTGTAATTGGAGAAGAGTGATTTTGGAGCTTGGAGCTTGCCAGGATCCTTGTGCCTCCTGAGAGAGTGCAGGGAGGCTGTCTGCTGAAAGAGTTTCACTTTTCCACATCATGGAAGGAGAAAATGGCTACATGTAGAGATGGGTTTTCTTTTCCCAGACACCTCCAGTGATAGAACAGAATTTCCTTTCACACACATCACTGCGTGAAAGATGGTGGAGTCTGGTGTGTTAAACCCAAGAGCTGAGGTCAAGCACACTAAGTTCTGGCCTTGGCGCTAGACTCTGATTTCTCTTTCTCTCTCTCTCTCTCTCTCTCTCTCTCTCTCTCTCTCTCTCTCTCTCTCTCTCCCCTTCCCCCCTCTGCCACCAGGACTCATCATACCTGCTTGGATAATCTGGGAAAATCATATGCTCTCAGGGCCTGAAAATGTCACTCTATCTACAGAGTTCTGGCCATCTAAGGCAGCACATTCACAGGTTCCAGGGACTGGGGTACA